>NQII01009292.1:40337-70683 GCA_002778355.1 Clitarchus hookeri | reverse complement strand
CCCACCAGCCCCGCAAAGAGGCTTATATGCTCTCAAGCCTCCCTCCCTAATTGTCGGCACGTGTCGCCTTGTTGGGGCAGGGGGCGGTGGTAGGAAGCAGAACAATGCATTTCAAAAATGTGCCCTGGTTTCTGATGGTTGGGGAGGGGGGGAGTGGTGATCTTCCCCTTGAATTTACCATCTCAGCTTATTCTTTTGCAGTGCGTGTTTTCTGGCTTCAGGCAAAATACACATGACGATCTCCTGATATCTCGGCACTTACAAATTTTACTTAGTTTGCCAGGTAGAGGGGGAAGGTGGGGTGGTGGCCTCCGCAGCAGTGACATGTGTAAGGCTTGGAAGCGCGTTTCTGCCTCTGCTTGACCTTTCTCTGCGGTGATTACGATTGCCACGTGTCTCTCTAAGCCNGCTTGGAAGCGCGTTTCTGCCTCTGCTTGACCTTTCTCTGCGGTGATTACGATTGCCACGTGTCTCTCTAAGCCCCCACACTGGTTGATCCTGAAGGGGAGGAAGGGGGGTGGTGTTGGTGGGACAGCACCGCAATAATGCTCCTAATACGTCACACGTCAATACCAAGATGAATTGGAATTTATTACATAGTTTTGTCGATATAACCTACAAAACTAAAATAACTATACGGACACCAATTTGAAAATAAGTGTATGACATTTGTAAAATATATTTTTATATATAAACCGCCACAGTACTACTTGTTTGCCATATTTGGCAAGAATCGGTCAATTGTTTCCTGAGATATAACAAAAATGCTTTATTTATTCGTGTAGCGCCATCTTACAAAATGGAGGAAAAAAGAGGCTCAGCGTAGACAAATTTTATGTTTATTATATGTACTCCCCGCACACAAAGTTAAAATGGAATGTATTAAATTGTTTCGCAGATATAGCATACTATACTAAATTGCTATATGGCTGCCATTTTGAAAATATTAACAGCTACAGTACTACTTGTTTGCCAAATTTGGTGGTAATCTGTCAATTGTTTCCCGAGATATTACCCAAAAACTTAGTTAATTTCATGTAGCACTATCTTACAAAATTACTGATTAAGGTATTTGTTTTTTGGTGTATATAATGCATGTAAAATATACTCTTAGCATACAAAATTTGGGTGAAATTGGTCAAACGATATGGTAATTGTACCAAATAAACCTAAAATATTTATATCACCGTAATTTTAAAATTAAGTACCTCGTAAAATTAGATTGATTGCATAAATTTACTTCACATACATTAGTACTACTTACGTGCCAAATTTGGTGATAATTGGTTGAGAAGTTTTCAAGATACAACGTAAAAGCTTAATTTTTTCATTTGTCATTATCTTCCAAAATTGATAACTAACATTATTATCCACCTCTGAATTCAATGCTTGCGCCTTGCGCTGTGAAAATACAAAATTTGGTTTAAATCGGCTGAACAGCTTTCGAGATATAATAAATAAACCTAAATCTTAAAATAGCGGTCATTTTAAAAGTAAGTGCCCTAAGTGTTAGAAAATCATTCAAGTCCAATATCCTTGCTTAGTATTATATGAATACTAAGTTTGGTGAAATTAGGTTCACATGTTCAAAGATTGAAACGTGGTGACCCCCACGCGCGCACACACACACATACATACACACACATTAATATGCATATACACACAGACAGAAAAGTGATCTCATAAGCCTTTCTTTCCTTCGGAAATAAACTACAAATAATTTAAATTTTTATTTTTTTTTTACATTATATTTAAGAACGTGAAAAATGTTCGGCTGTATTGTCGACGATATGTTACCTATATTACATCGTTTCCATGCCTGGAACTTCATACCAGCATGTTGTGTATACACTTATCAAATGAAAACAGCATGAATAGAAATTAAAACTGTCTCTCACGAAAAAGTTTCGTTTCCCTTCCAGTCACAGAAAAAAAGTTGTAATAATGTAGCACAAACAATCATTTAATTAGACTTTTTCAAAGAGAGTGTGGTCAGTAAAATATATCGCGCAATGTTCTTATCCTTATGAGGTTATATATACGAGTATAGGTAACCTTTTATATCAACATATATAATTTTTAATTAAAAGTGAATTGGAACGTTGACAATTCCCGCAGCACAGTAACCATATTGGTGTTTCATAATTTAGTGGGCTTCTTGCAAACAGAACTGTTACTTGCTAATCACCTAGAGTAATGACAAAATCACATGTGATAACAATCGTGAAGTTGTTTGTTTAAATGTATATGCATCTCACTGAATAATCACTTTAGGCTATATGCTCCATTGAGTTTTTTTGCCTCATTTTGCACTTGTACCATTTTTTGGCAAAAAATGTTCTCAGTTTCATATTTTCTGCGTCATTAGCTGTCAAAGTTACAATTATTTTATTTCGAAGGGAAAATAAAAATCAAACAACTTACCTTAATGATACATTGTAGACCAATAACATATTTTTTATTACTATAAAAAGTGTGTATGATTTGTAAACGTAAAATCGAAGTTAAGAAGGTCTTACTAACGTCCCCCAGTATTACGCCTGAAGGCTTATAAACTAACATATGACCTATCTTAACATGTCAGCTATGCCTTACTTGAGATTCGAAACCTGGAACCGCCCGCATCCCAGACTGGCGGTATTCCAACCGACTGCACCACGGGAGTTCAGCTCTGTATACGTAAAATACTCATCTGTATCACGCTTAGAACTTCGTGCAAAATTTTGCAACATTTCCTTGAGTTAAATTGCATTATGTTTATGACTGCAGAATACGCCAATCAAGACTTTAAATTCTACAAAAAAATTTGTTACAATTAAGCCTATTTCAGTTCAGTGAGTTGTTTGGTTTTTCTAATTCCTAAACACAAAAGTATCAAGTCTTCGACAGTTTATCATGCAAAAACTATTTAGACTGAAAAAAAGTTTTGAAGTGTGTAAGTATGCCATTCGTGACGTCTACATACTGATTAAAGTTTCGCATGTGAAGGACTATAAAGGAATAAGCTGAACGGTGTATTACACGAACGAACAATGCGACAAATGCTGTGACACAAGGCAATTAGGTACCATTAGAGTAAAATTACTTTCTAAGTGTGATGGAAATAGATTATGGCAACATTGCGGTACATTAATTTTTTGCATCAAAGAAAACCTAGATGTTTATAGCTACCAACTGCCAGGTTACACAAAACACTCGAAAGTAATCAACAGTAAAAATAATTTCTTTATTTTTATTTATCTACGAAGTGTTGTGCTTTAACCAATTTAAGGTTTATCTCTATGTATATAATTAAGTGCCCAGCTGACTGACTCAATGACTGAGTAACTGACTGACTGACTCATCAACGCAAAGCTCAAATCGCTGGACGCAGATACATGCAAATTGAGGGTAGCTTGCTCATAGGGTAGAGGCTTCACTTAGAAGGTTTTTTCTTTTATAGAAATTCGACCTTTAAGTGAGTGAAAATAAGTAACATATGTTTTAGAGTTTTCCACAATAGATAATTAAAAAAATAAGATATCGCCATGATTTTGGCTTTAAAATTTAACCTATATAAAAACCGAAAAAGCAGTTTTGGTATTTTTGTAAATTCACCCCCTAAGAAGGTGAAAAGGGGGGAAAGTGTTTTAGTGTCTTCGTAATAGTTCAATAACCAAAGGAGATGTCCGTATGTTTTTTTGCTTCAAATGTTGCTATATATATCTTTAAAAGTACGTTTCTGGATTTTTCGAAATTCTACCCCTTAAAGTGCGAAAAGAGGTAGAATCTGTTTTAAAGGTCTCCATAATTGATCATTAATCAAATAAGATGATCATATTCTTTTCCTTTGGAAATGTTACCTATATAAACGCCTAAAGAATAACTTTGCGATTTTTCGAAATTCAACCCCTCAAAGGTTTGAAATTGGTAAAATATGTTTTAAAAATTTCTCCGTAATGGCCCATTAACCAGATGAGATATCGTCATGATTTTTCCTTTTAAATATAACATATATAAACACTTATCTTATATTCCGAAATTCAAACCCTAAAAATGTGAAAAGGACTACAACATATGTTTCCGAGGTGTCCTCGGAAGCTGATTAAAAATATAATATATACTTATTCTTTCTGGTTTAAAATGTTATCTTTATAAACTCCTAAGAAGTAGTTTCAAAATTTTTCGATTTTCTTCTCTTTAGTGGGCGAAAAGAGTTAAATTTTGTTTTGAGGTCACCTCAATATTTTATTAACTCTGTATCGTACCGTTTTACACTGTACTTTCACGGGTTGCCCATCTTAATGTGTAAAAACCAATTTCAGGATTTAAAATTCAGGTACCGTGTGAGGTGAATAATGATAAATTGGTGTTTGATGTTATGTACCTATATTGTATCGATTTCATGCCTGCAATTTCGTACCAGTATATTTTCTATAAAGTTTTAATTTAAGGATTTTTGAATGAGAAGGGAATTTCCCTCTTATTAAAAAAAAATTAGCTTCCCTTATAGTTGTAATTAATATCGAATAACTCTTTTCCATACATTGTGCGGCCAGTGATATACATCGCTCTGTGTTCTTATTTTTCCTACCAGATTCCTTAAACTTTTACGCTGTCAATTTCGTACTTCGTTTTGCATTAAAATGGAAATTTAGTGCCTATGCTAGCTGCACAGTATCAGATCCTTGTTTTGCAACATTAATTTTTTTGCGAACAAAACCGCAAGAATCACAAACTCTGAAAACACAACACTATCGAAATCATGTGTTAATGCAATGGCGAGGATGTTTCTTTACATTAGGTTTTCCACCAAATCAGAGTTTTAGTTTACAAGCATATATTCCAGTTGCATAAATAATAGAAATACTTAGAAGACAAAATTTATTAAATCCATATAGTCTGCCAATTTTAAAGTGAATTGACAAAGCGTTTTTAGAAAAAAATTCCATAGAAGAAAATATTGCGACGATTGAGCAACTTAAGAAAAAAAAAAACCAATTTTATAGTCTGTCTCTCTCCGGCATTAAATAAGGCTCATGAACAGTCGCTATTGGTGTCAGGGATCTTCGAGAAAATATATGGATAAGAGTACTCTAAGTACATGCGCAATAGCCACTCTCCGTGTCCCAATAACATTGTGCTGCTTTCCCGATTACAAAACTGTCAAAAACCACGTGGACAGCATTTGAGGTTAGGACACTTCGTATATAAACAAGTACTTCGCGTTATTTGTAGACTTCCTTCAGCGAATTTTTAACGGAATCACACTTAATTGAAGATGGCAAAAGCATTTCATTCATGTAAAATGGCGTATCATTTGAGAATTTAAATAAAAAACAAACGCGTTTAACAATGCTTACCACGTGACTTTGACAGTAGATCGGGAATTTGGGGTAGACCATTGTTGCTACTTGCGCAGAAGATAAATATCATTCTACTTCATATTTATTCTAAACTCTGAAATATTGTTGTACTTTTACAAGAAAAACCCTAGGAAACCCAGTTGCCAAGAAAATCCTTTGTAAATCAACAAAGAGTTTTCTTGTAAAATCTGCAAGACATTTGTTTCTAATATTACAAATTATACTATGGATATGTGTACATAGAAATACTTTTTTTCTTCTAGAAAACAAATGTGATAAGTTAATAACAGAAAATAACTATAAAAAGTATTTCAAAATAAAATTTACGAAAAAGAAAAAAAAGAAAAAAAAGTAAACTTTGCTAGAACGGGGAATAGAACCCTTGCCTCTTGTATAATTAGCCGGCACACTTAACCACAAGATCAACCTGCCTTAATAGAGAAAGATTTATTTTAAAATAAATATATCCTCAAGTTCCTAAAAATATTAATAAAATTAATTGTTTAAAAAGAATAGGAAAATTTATTTCGTTTTAAGAGTTATGTTGTTAAGTTAGGAGATTTAGACGGCTCTTAACAACGAAACATTGACGACCGATTTAAGAGTTCTGTGTAGCTAGAAAACATAAACATTTAATGATTAATACGGTCACGTTTTTTGAAATTGTCGTTTTATTGTGATTATTTGAATTGTTTTAAGTGTTTTACGTTATTCAAACTTGGAATACATTTCTTCTTTCACGTAATCACGCTTTACATCACCCATTGTTTTTGCACAAACATCTAAATACGGTTTTATGTTGTTGAAAGTACGCCATTTTGCTAAAGCTCGTGGAAACGGGTCAGTATGGTACAAACATTTATTGTGGTATATTACAAACACGGCCCTTGTAGTTATAGAAATGACAAGTTTTACAAGATAAATCTTTGTACGGTTACAAATATTTGTAAAATTACAAAGAATTTTTCAGTAAAAATTGCCTTTTTTTAACAGTGTGTTATTGAGCTAGAATTGAGCACTGCTTCTCACATGGCCTGATATACATGATCTGCTCCAGAGTAAGTTAATCTTTGTAATCTTAGCAATTGAGAGCTGGACAGCTAATATGGTGTACAAAGTGGTCCTTCGGTTAAAAATAGACAATGCTTGATTTATTACACATGGACGAAGCCGCGTGTAGAATGCTAGTGGTGTATAAAACTGATGAAATACATTTACACGAAATCAGTTGTTTGATAATCTTAAATTAGGTACACTTTTTGTACGTTATATTAAAAGGAGCTTATGTTTTTTCATTTCACTATGTATATAATAATTTGAAACATTTTCTCCGTGTTTATTGCACAGAATACTATTTCAAAACGCAGATTAGAGTGTCTCGGTACGTAATTAAATGTCATCATGTAATGGTGATTCCATAATGCTGAATCAGCAGATAGTGTGTATGAGTTTTCCTAACTTAAATTCGTTACAGTATTTTAGATCTGCCGGTAGAGCATTCCAATGAATGCGGAAGAGAAAGGTGAAAGATTTCTTGAAATTATAGTCTATATGTCGTAAAATTGTAACATGTTTGTGTGTTTGGTTTTGTATGCACGGTGCAGCTTCATTTTGTTTAGATTGTCCAATCAGGGTAGAATATCAGTTTGTTTGTGAAAACATTTTTATTGTGATAAAAAGTGTAAATTATATCCACGTGCCATGTTAAGCCAATTTTAACTTTTTAAATGTGTGCTCTCTTTGTAAGAATGTAGGAAAAACGAATAAAGTATTTTTAACTTATTTTATTGTTACAATTTCTGACAGTCAATGGGCTAAACCAGGTTTATCATGGGGTGGAGGTCTGAATTTTTAATAAATGAGTTATTATTAATTACCTAATTTTTTTTACAATATCTACAAACAAAATTGTTTTGGCTTAACATTTCACAATACATTGCTATCACTTACTGCTTAAAATTAATGAATTCATAAATACAATTTGTAATTACATTAAAGACATTGATATCATTAAATAATTACAAATCAGTCCTAATAGACAGTGTATCGAAACCAAATGAATAAATTTACAAATTATATGTCTATATTTGACCGTTCCAATATTTGCAATAAAGTCATTATCACATTTTCATACAGTCCAACCTCGGTTTAGTCCAGGTCCTACCAGTTCGTAAGGTTATGTGTATTTCGGAGCGCCTTCCTCATACACAGTAGTCATTACTGGGAGTGCAATAAAGAAAATACTTGGTATGACGATGTTGAACTGGAAAAATTCGAAGGACAGTGTCAATTTTGTGATCAAGAAACTGTTAAAAAAATTGGATTTGAATCACGTTGTAATTGTGTTAAGTAGGTTATAAGGTAACGAGGGAAGTGATTTTTTTTGGTGTTCGGTTTTTTCCGTACGCATCATAATGCTTGTAACACGACGATTATGAAATTGGCTGAAATGGATCCATGTCCTATAATTTGTTGGATGGCAGTGCCAGTTCATGAAGATGATGTAAATCAGACTGATGTAATTAGTATTCATACTTCGCCTTCTCTGTTTTCCCATAAGAAGAAGAAGTCCAAGCTTGGTGATGAAATATGGATAAGATAAGTCCATAGATAACATGCACAATAAGATATCAGTCGTAGCGGAAGGATAAGGTAAGCGTTATCCCAAGGTAAAGGACTTACAAATATTTCGCAAAGCTGTTATCTACCAAGGATAAAAATATTTGAACGGAACAGCACTCAGTAATAATAGTGTTTTAATACTGTTGCTTGTATTGAAGTTATCTGACATCAAAATGAGAACCACAGAACCGGTTTCGTACAAACAACCTTTATTGTCATTCATACATTATACACAAGGTCAACATGACCAAGAACGTGCAAATTTTCAATTCTACCATTTAGTTTCCTATAAGTCCGTATTTCATCACCAAGCTCAAACTTTATATTCTTACGGAAAAACAAAACAGGCGATGTATGAATACTAATAACAGCAGTCTAATTTACATCACCTTTATGTACTACCACCGCCTTCTAACAAATTATATCGCGTAGATACATTTCAGCCAAACTTGTAAACGTCTGGTTACCAGCATTATGACGCTTACGGAAAAAACAGAACACCGAAAGTTAGGTTACCGCTTTACCATATGACAAACTTATCATCTTTACAACGTCCGCTCTCCTCTTCACTCATTTCCCGGTTACCACACTCAGCCAGAAGGCTTCTACCAAGACTACCTACCCTTGCACCGCTGCAATATTTATTGGTTCGTAGGCCATCGCCCAGAAATTTCTCAGAATAGCGCATTTCTCCAAGAGTCCTAGTTACCAAAATATTCTTGCGGATCATCTAAACTAGTCGGCTTCATTAGCAGGAGGAGGGGGAGGGGCTGCGAGTCCAGCCAGGTCGCCGCTGTCGATCATTACCCCGGTGGCCAGGCGAGTGGTGAGACAGCGAATGGGTCTGCCTGTAGGAGGGGAGGGTCGAGATGTCAACCCCCACCATCACCTAGCCTGACCGTGCATGGAGCTCGCATCTAGTGGCAGGATCAGCGCATAACAGTATTCCGCACTGGTTTTTCTTGTACAAGTCAATTAATAATTTTATTTGAAAAAGAACAGTCCAATATAATCACACAAACACAATTTTAGATTTCGGGGTAAATATTTTTGAGCATTTTTAAAGATATCAAATAAATAATAATGATGTAATAATTAGAATTTTTCTCAGGCTCTTTAAATTTATGGCTACAAAACAATGCTATTTTCTGTACACATTACTTTCAGGAACTAATGTATAGTATTATTAATTTTGGCGTTTGGCATTTTTGTAACATTTTGATCAAATGATCACATGTGAGCATTTAAAGCGATTTATCTTCAGACTGTTCTCGTAACAGGGAGTTGAAATAATGGAAGAGCTATCCGGTGGGACACCCCCGGATTTTCGCTTATGGTAAATATGGCGTACCTTGTCGTGGATCGATAAGTTATGCCGGAATACACACGTTCCCCTACATTGCATTCCGTTACTTCTTCATCTTCACCTAACTTTACCCTGCATCGGTGCTAGAGACCCTAGCTGTTAAGCGCCACCCAAACATCTCGTCTCCTCACCCTACCGCACTCTGCTTTTAAAAACTCGTTCACGGAGTGCCAGTGTGATGGGAGCGCCGCTAGACGCCGCAACCAAGCCTGACAGCACTCCACACAGGCGGACACAAGATGACGCCACAACCACTGCCTGCCCAACACATGAAACTATACATATCTAAAGGCGTTTCCGAATGGGCTGGTGGTGGCACTTGGGTACTGCTTTTTAAGTACAACAGCGGTGAGGTTAATACAATCATATTTCATGTTTACAAAACTCATTAGAATATTTATATCTACGTGTAAAATTAAGTGCCCTTATTGAAACAATTATTTATCCTTTACTTAACTCACTAGTTCATCATGCGCAGCCCAGCCCACTAGAGATAGCAACCACAAAATTTTATGAGCGGCTTTTCCTTGTGGCCAAATAAAAAGGGAAATTCCAAAATTGAACCTCTAAGGTGATAGAAAACGCGGGATTGTGTTTTCACGTAATACTCAATTAATCTTATTTCCGACTGATTATTGTGGTTAAAGTTATTTAAAAATACAGATTACGCTAAAGTTTAAAGATTATTTTTAAATGTATATTTTACCAACATGGGATTGTCATGTATTTTCAGTATATATCAGCTTTAATATGTGATCATCGTTCTTTATTATTCATAATACTACCGGCACAATCAACAAAGAAAAAATAATGAGATTTTCTTATATCGTACCTCCAATGGGAGTAAAAAGTATAAAATTTGCTCCCAATATGTACTTAATATATTTTAAACCATATGTGATTTCAACGCAATTCTAATTAAGTATAATAAATGGACTAAAAACTAATTCCCGAATTTTTTAATTATCATCCCCAGAATGCGGAAAGGGTTCAAATGTGCCCCCCCCCCTTTTTCCACTCTTCTAAACCACAAAAATTTAATTTTTATCACGCAGGATAATTTGCTTGTACTGTTACGTTTTAACTATCTATATGAACATAATCACGCTCATTTCAGTCATCGGTGGTCACGGGAAAAACTTAACAATATTTTCAAAATATCACTGTCTTAAATTAAATAGATAATATTAAGTATCCGGTGGATCTATTTGTAGGTATGGGTATTGTTTATTTAGATTTACCTCACTCAGGTACTTGAAGGACAAATTTAAACAAACGATTGCAGCCATGGGACTTTCACGCTCCTTGCAGACGAAAGAAAGGGAAACAAACTATCTGTCATACATTTCTTTCATTGGCAAATACATTTTCGGTGCGGTTGAAGCAATAATATAACACTACAACACACGCATTCAAGTGATTCAAATATATGCGTTTCCAGCTGCAAGAACATAATATTAATGGTTCCACTTGGCACTGGCGCAGGAAGCGTGTTGCAGAGGTTTAGTAGGAACACAAATGTTTAAAGACGGCTGAATTTAATAAACGTGTAGTGAAGTGATTTGAGCGCCTTCTTTTGTGTTTTCCTATTATTAGATTCGTCATCACCTCGGTTGAGATAATAACATCACTTTATTCCTATTCTAATTGTTATATCAATTATTGTTACATTTACCAGAGAAACAATTTGCATTTAATCTGCCACAGGCTATTTTTACTCTGAGCCTGATGTGTGACATGTAAAGGTACTTTATTATTATTTTATCCTCCACTATGTCTTATATTTTTCATCGAAAACTCATTCCAGAATAACTAAAATAGCCTTGTAACGTTATAATATTAGACCATATGCAGATTTTCATTATTCTCTTGTATATGTTTTGTAAGACGTAATATGATTTCACTTATATTATTTTTCATTGAAACATTATTATGTTAATTGCTTCGTTATTTCAATGCTCTTTTAAATTTCATTTTATTTTATCATAAACACTTATATATGTTTTCAATCGTAAACACATATACATATGGTTCCAGTCTGTTTGTTTTTGTAATGTGATTAGGAGGCAGTATCACAGCAGTTTTTGATCCGTTGCCATTGTAACTAAGTTATGTAATGAATAATCATTGCCACTAGTATTCTCATGATTGGTCAACGGTAGACGACGTTATTTAATTATGTGTTTAAAGTTATATTCTAGCCATATTGGTGTTCGAAGGCAGGACGCTAGCTCATTTGGGTTTGACACACAGAGTTATGATTAAGATTTTTTTTTAAGGATACCAGTTTGAACCTTAAAACAGTATGTCTCGAAGAAGAGAAAGGTGCGAGGTAAGATTATGTAAGAAGCTGGCCTGTATCGGTCGCCACCAGTGTAGACTTTCAGGTTAAATAGTTCGAATTACCGCGTGTGCTTAAGTGTACTGGGATGGTAATAGTACTATAGGTCCGAGAATTTGAATAGGTAAGCCCAAGATGAGGGTTCCTGCCGCATAAAGTGGGATGCAACTGCCAACAACGAGATCGCTAAGAACTTTGGAAACGTCAATAATTCTTTTTTTTAAGTATCATTAGCAAAGTCTACGAATAATTTTTATTAAGAAGCAGAGACGAAATTTTTTAATCAAATTTACTTAAAATTGTTTTATTTAATTATGGTATTATTATTCGTTTAATTAAATTAATAATATAGTTTGGAGCAAGCGAAAAATTAATTATTAAATATTTTGCAAGTTTGAAAATTTAATTGTGAGGCATAAAATAAATGGATCAATTCAGTCAGGAGAAATGCTAGTGTTGCTAAGGCCACAGACTAAATCTTGTCCGCTAATTGATTAATATTTTCCTATCTGAGAGAAATACTTTTGACTAAAAAAATTCTAGTTAAATTTTACATTTCTTAACACACATATGTTCCTTCATGTTTATACAGTCATACGTATACAGGAAATGTTACATAACATGAAGAGGGTTTTTAACAGATACTGGCGCCGTACGCAAGGCCTACTAGATGTACATGCATCACTAAGCACACACCACGACATCTAGTAGTATAAGTACTAAATATACAAGCGTCAGTAAGCACTTTTTTTTAGAGAGGGGTAAAAAATTTTCAAAAGTCACCGTGGAAAAATGAATAAAGATGAACGGCAGTGTGGGGCTTTTACCCACTAAAAACCTCCCCTCTTTCGCCCTCTGATGTAGAGGGATCAGACTGGGGCATTACATCAGTTTGAACGTGTTCACCCTAAGCGATCCGCCACGTGCACGTATCTTGTTCGTTTATTTTCTCCTTGAGTACGCTTTCGGTGAAAGCGCATAATATGTTCTAGTTTTTCTCGTTTTTGAGCATTAATTTCACCAGGTTATCAGCACTGAAGGTCTCGCCGAGCTGTGGTTCTGCTTTACTTCGTTCTAGAATCCATCTGCGGCAGGTGAACACCGTTTGCTCAACGCCGTCGACTTCCGTACAGTAATAGCATCGGTCTGTTGGTAGTTTACCCATTTGATGCAGGTATTTTTTGAAACAACCGTGGCCGGTTAACACCTGCGTCAAATAGCAGTTTACTACTCCGTGTTTTCTATTTACCCAGCAGTCTAAATTTGATATACATTTTCTGGTCCACTTCCCTCTGTTTCCATGGTTTCAGGTGATCTGCCATTGGTTCATGGTGTGGTTTCTCCCCTGCTTGCGGGTTTCACTTTTGTTTGCCTCCGCCGTTCTCTTAAGGATCCGGCTTCGCTCTTGCGCTAACAGTTTTATCGGGATAAATCTTGCTATAACTAATGCTGCTGGCTTCTAGGTCGTTCTATAAGCGCTCATCTTTCTCATTGCGCAGTTTCTTTGCACCGCGCTTAGCAGTTTGCGGTTGTATTCTCGTTCAAGTGCGTTAGACCATATCTCAGCACCATACAACATTATCGAGTGGGCCACATAAGTCAAGAGTTTTCTTTTTTCCGGTGTAGGTCCACCTATGTTCGCTATTAGTCGACTAAGTCCAGACACCAAATTTATTGCCTTCGTTGCTGTCAGATGTATATGCTCGTGATGTGTTACCTTCTGATCGAGGGTCACTCCGAAATACCCGGTTGCTTTCTTGGTTTCGATCACGGTGTATCTGGCGTATATAAAGTGGGGTATTTCGACATGTTTCTTGGTTAAAAAGACTACTTCGGTCTTATGTTCTGCTAATTCTAAGCCAAGTCTTCAGACGTCTGACGGTTAAGTCGATTTTATATCTTCTATTTTTCTAACTAAGAGAACTGCTGCTATATAATCAGCGTATCCTACAAGAAATGATTCCTCAGGCATTTCCACTTCAAATATGTCATCGTAGCTAATGTTCCAGCAATCGGGGCCAAAAATAGATCCTTGAGCTGCTCCTCTCGTCACTGTATTTTCTGCAGGACCATCTAGAGTGGTATACATAAGAACTCTGTCGTCTAGATAATCTTCGCATACCTCTGTTAGATAGTCGGATTAAACTTACTCAATGCTTTCATTACATCAGTCCGTCGTAGCGAGTTGAAGGCGTTTTTAACATCAAACGTGGCTAGGATGCACATCTTTCTCGATATGTGGTTTCCCGTTTCAGTTTGAAGAGCCACCGCTAACACCTCGTTTAAAGCACTAATAGTAGAGTGTCCTTTCCTGAACCCGTGTTGTTTGTTTCATAGGTCTCCAGGTTATATCATATCTGCTAGTATTCGGAACTGAAGAAGCGTCTCGTATATATTTCCGGCCAAGTCTAGCATACACAGAGGCCAGAAAAACGATGGCGCAACGTCCAGTTTATTAGGTTTACGTATCAGAACGGGCCTTTGTCTTTTCCACCTTTTGCAGAAAATGCCAGCTTTGAGACAGGTATTATACAGGTCCGCAAATTCTTGTGTGCATGTTTGTGCCGCCAGCTTCATTGCCTCTATCGGGATCCCGTCTGGTCCTGGAGCTTTACCATTTTTCATCGAGCATACTGCTGCTTTAATCTCAAGGTTTGTGAATAAGAGGGGGGGCTCTTATTTAGTTTGCCCATTCGTTGGAGTTTTCTTGGTGTGTCGTCAAGGAATAATGTGGCCACGATATTTTTCATCGTCCCTTTGTCTTTTGCTCCACTGAGAAGTCCGCCAAACTTACGTGTTACTATCTGGTAGCCAAGGCCCAACGGGTCTTTATTTAGTTCCTCACATAGCTCTGTCCATTTTTGGGATTTACTCTTTTTAATGACATATTTCAACTGTCTCTTGGCATCTTTATAAACGGCACTTGCTGTTTCGAGGTCGCTCCTGTTCTTATGTGCTCTCTGTGCAATTCTTCTTTGCTTAAGACCTTTAGCTCTGACGGATGCAATGTCTGAATTCCACCAGTAGACGGGTTTTCTTTTTGTGTGGGGTTTTTTCCTTGGCATAGACGCATCGCATGCATGTGTGATTGCGTCCATGACACTTGCTACCCTGGCTTCTGCTTCTTCTCGAGTTGGGGAGTCAGTGATAGCTAGGCTATTCCCCATTAGTTTTTCGTGCATGGCTTCGATCAATATTCTCTCGTTCTGTTTGCTTGCGTTCCAGCGAAAAGGACGTTTGTCTATTTGAGTAATTTCATGTGAGCTTACATCAAAATTAATGTGTTGGTGATCACTAACTACACAGTGCTCTGATACGTGCCAGTTGGATATCTGTTGGGCCAAGTCTGCTGAGCAGGGAGTTACATCGATAATGGTCTCTCTTTAACCCGCTCACCTGAAGGTGGTTGAGGTTCCTTCTTTTAAGACTTCGAGAGACAATCTGACCACCATCTCCGTAANGGCCACCATTTCTGTAAAGATTTTCCGTCTGGTATCGGTAAAAGCCATACCCTATTCTGCCGCTTTGGCATTCAAATCTCCCGCTATGATTTTTACCCTTCAAGGATCGTAAACAGTCTTCGAGGTTTTCTGCTTTTTGGAGAAAGGTGCAGCTGCTATCCGTTTGGCGTAAAGTAACAGCTTACCTTAAGCAGTGTTTTTTCTTAACCCAGACGAATACATCACCTGCACCTTTGTCTAATATATCTATACTAGGGTCTACAATCCATATCGCGGCGGTCCCCATGTTATCAGTGGCACATGCGTGTCCATCTTGCTTTTATATTGCTCACTTATAATCGCAACATCTACCTTGGTGGTAGCTATAGTTTTATTTAGTAAGTCAGTTGCTAATCGATTTCTCTACAGATTTCCCTGAAGGAAGCGCGTCATTTTTGTCTTTCTTAAGCTTCTTTAAGGGCAGTGCGAAAAAACATTGCATTTTCCTGAGCCTGCGACGTATTCTGTGTCCAGTTATTTCCCATCGTCTATGCAAAGATAGCATTTTGGTGTTTGAGTGCATGAGGCCATTTTGTGTGCTGGGTCACCACACTTGAAGCATATATATGGCCTATCGGGGCCCTGGTACATGCCACATCGTAAGGTAGTAACAGTACTTAATGTACACACATCACTAAGCACATGCCATGATGTCATCTAGTAGTAACGGTACACAATGTACAAGCATCACTAAGCACATACCATGTCGTCTAGTAGTAACAGTACTAAATGTACACGCATCACTAAGCACAGCCACATCGTCTAATAGAAACAGAACAAAACGTACATGCATAACTAAGCACATGACACGTCGTCTAGTAGTAATAGTTCTAAATGTACACGTATTAATAAGAACACACCATGTCGTCAAGTAGTAAAAGTACGAAATGTAGATGCACCATTAAGCACAGGCCATATCGTCCAGTAGTAATAGTACTAGATGAGCACGATTCACTAAGCAAATGCCACATCCTATAGTAGTATACATACTGAATCTACAAGTATCACTAAGCACACGCCACGTCATCTAGTAGTAACGTTACTGAATGTATAATCGTCACTAAGCACATGCCATGTCATCTAGTAATAATGTTACAAAATGTAAAAGCATAACTAAGAACATGCCACGTCGTCTAGTTATAATGGTTATAAAATTTAACACATCAGTAAGCACACTCAACATCGTCTAGTAATAATAGTTCTAAATGTACACGCACCACTAAGTTTAAGCCACTTCGTCAAGTAGTAATAGTACTAAATGCACACATATCACGAAGCACATGCCACATCGTCNCGCATCACGAAACACATGCCGCATCGTCTAGTAGTAATAGTACTGTATGTACGTGCATCACTAAGCACACACCGAGTCGTTTAGTAGAAATAGTACCAAATGTACATGTATCACTAAGCACATGCCACATCATCTAGTAGAAGAGTAAAAATATATTTACGCATTACCAAGCACATGTCACATCGTCCAGTATTAATAGTACTAAATGNATAAATATTCACGCATCACCAAGCACATGTCACATCGTCTAGTATTAATAGTACTAAATGTAAATAGGTCACTAAGCTAATGCGAATCGTCTAGTTTTAATAGTACCATAAGTACACAATAGTACCAAGTGCTAACTGCATCATCTTAGTAGTAACAGTACTAAATGTGCACACATCACAAAGCACAAGCCATGTGGTCTGGTTGTAATAGTATAAAATTTTCACTCATCACTAAGCACACCTCATGTTGTCTTAAAAGTAAAAGTACTAAAAGTACATGCATCATTAAGCACACCCCACATCGTCTAGTAGGAGTACTATATGTACACTCTTTACTATGCACACACCACATCGTCTAGTAGTAATAACACTAATAGTGCATGCATAACTAAGCGCACAACACATCATCTCATAGTAACAGTACCAAGTGTACACGCATTACCAATTTTATGCCGTGTCGTCTAGTAGTAATGGTAATTTTGTACACGCATCACCAACCACATGCCACCTTGTCTAATAGTAATGTTATTAAATGTACACGCATCACGAAGCACATGCCATGTCGTCTAGTAGTAACAGTACTTAATATACACCAATCACCGAGCACCAGGCCACATCGTCTATTAGAAACAGTACTAAATGTTCGCGTCCACCAAGGGCACGCAACTTCGTGTAGTATTAGAATATCTAAATGTACACGCACCAGTAAGCACACCTCACTTCTTCTGGTAGTAAAAGTACTACATGTACACACAAAACTAAGAACATATAATATATTTGTAGTTGTAATTTCTATAGACATACATGCATCAATAACCACATTCCACATCGTCAAGAAGTGACAGTTCTAAATGTGCATGCATCACTATACACATGACAAATCCTCCAGTGGTGAGAGTACTAAATGTACATGCATCGTTAAACACTTGCCACATTGTCTAGTAGTGACAGTACAAAGGGTTTGCACATCTCCGTGCACATGCCAAGTTGTATAGTAGTTATGGAACTATGTGTACACACATCACTAATGATATACCACATCATCTAGTAGTAACACTACTAAACATATACAATCACCAATCACATGCCACCCTTGTCTAGTAGAAATGGTACTAAATTTGCATGCGTCATGAAGAAAACTCCACATACTCTAGTATTAACGATAGAAAGTGTAGAAGCATTATCAAGCATATGCCACGTCGTCTCTTAGTAATAGTACTACATTTACATGCATCATGTCATGTCATATTGTAGTAATATTAGTTAACATACATGCATTACTAAGCAAATGCCATGTCATCTAGTAGTGAAAGTACAAAATGTACATGCATAACTAAGCACACACCATGTCGTCTAGTATAATAGTAGTAAATGTACACCCATCACTAAGCACATGCCACATGGTCTAGTAGTGATAGTACTAAATGTACACACATAACAATGCACATGCTATATAGCCTAGTAGTGAGAGTACCAAATGTATGCACATCACTAAGCTCATGTCACATAGTCTAGTAGAAACAGCACTTAATGTACATGCATCACTAAGCACATGATACATTGTGTAGTAGTAAAAGTACTAAATGTACATGCATCACTAAGCACATGCCATTTCACCTATTAGTAATAGTACTACATTTACATGCTTCTTTATAACATGCCATGTAGTCTTGTAGTAATATAACTAAATGTACATGCAATACTAAGCACATGCCACATTGTTTAGTATTAAAAGTAATAAATGTGCACGCAAACACATATCACAGGCTGTGTCATCTAGTTGCAAAAGTACTATGTGAATATGCATCACTTAGCAGATGACGCATCATCTAGTAGTTACAGTACTTAATGTACATGCATCACTAAGCACACCCCATGTCATCTAGCAGGACAATAATCAAAGTACATTGAACTTTATTAAGCTTTTTATTCACAGTCCTTCAATATATGTAAATAGTGAAAGAATACGAACCCAGCACTTACAGCCCACCAGTGACCTTAGGGTAAAAATGAGCGAGGTTTTATGCGGATATGTGGTAGTGTTAAGTTATCTAGTGAGAGTGTGGGTGGTTCTCTTCTCAGTACTTAAAAGAAACAAAATAAATGTTATGGGTAATTAATTACCTATTGCAGTGAAGTTTCAACAGCTTAAATTATGGCACCGAGGGTTTCACGGTGCAGGCGACCAACCCCGCAGTTCTGACTCGAGTGCTGATTAGATTGGCAGAGTGACATCGGCTTCCATCAAAAGTGACAAGAACTGGTGTCTAGTGCCGAATTGTTAATTATCACATTAACACTATGTAATATTATGGTGGTGGTGAAATTTTTTTATAAATTTAAACATATTGGTGACACCCCCATTGATTAACAAATGTCTGCTGAGTTGATGTTATGAAGTTGATGGGGAGTGTCACCGCAAGGAAGGAGGCCTTTATAGTCAATTTCCCTTTTTGAGAACATATTTGCTCTTTTGTAATTAAACATTAAATACAGCATAAATTAATTTTTATTAAAAGTGTTTGGATTTCACTTCCTGTGTCATGTATGAATTTTACTGGCGACTGTTGTAATATAATATACAATGCAATATTAAAAGTTTTTATATTCTTAAGATGGCAATACTGTAAACAAATTTTTAACTATCAAGCTACCGTTGTTGTGTCATGGCGCTATGTGCCTTGTTGAAATTATATTGTTCTTTCTTAAAACTAATAAATAGTTTATTCAAGTGATCCGGCGTATTTGTTTATAAAACCTACAGGTTATGGGCCCAGACACCTTATCTTGTATGGTTGAAGTAAAATAGTGCACGTAAATACTGCAACAACAGTTGTTTAATATCGTCGACGTAAGAAGTGTCGTTTGAGGTTAGTACGACCAAGTGACGGCGTGGCGAGAAGGAAAACTTGTTCAGAACGGACAAGGAAAGAAGGTTTTTTGCAGGAAGCAAGGAAGAGCAAGATGGATGGCATGGCACATCAAAGTACAGTTATTAAACTGGAAGGCGCTGAGAACTGGAACATCTGGAAATTCCAAATGTCAGTTTTACTGCGAGGTCAAGGTTTATATGATGTGGTCGAAGGTCGCACCTTGAAGTCAGAGGTTGTTACGGAGAGACCAGCAAGGGAAAGTATGGGTGCAAAAACTCAAAACTTACTGGTCACGAGATTGTCAGAAGACGTGATGCTGCATATTATCACATGCACTACTGCTGCGGAGATGTGGCGAAAATTACTAAGTGTATATGAACAGAGAAGTGAAACAAATATTCACATAATAAAACAGCGATTCTTTCAATATAAGTATGAAGAAGGTACAGGAATGTCTGTTTTTCTGTCGAAAATTCAAGAAATTCAAAATCATTTACAACAGATGGGTGAAGAAACCTCGGATAAATTGGTCATAACAAAAGTGTTAATGTCACTGCCCGACAGCTATAAACATTTTGTATCAGCTTGGGAGTCGGCACCGGATGATAAACAAACTTATGAAAACCTGGTAGCTAGATTACTAGTCGAGGAAGAAAGATTACATGAGAAAGGAGGAGCAGCGCAGTCTTCAGCTTTCGTCGCTAAAAAAAGGGACAAGAGAAATATTAAATGTTTCAAGTGCAATAAGTTTGGACATTATGCAAGTGAANGAACAAGAGAAATATTAAATTTTTTCAAGTGCAATAAGTTTGGGAATTATGCAAGTGAATGCAGAAGTAATAATAATTCAATGGAAAATCGAGACAGTCGTAATAACAGGTCGAACAATAAATGTTTTTATTGTAATAAATCCGGCCATAACAATAATCAGTGCCGCTTCAGGAAAAACAAGGTTAGTAACGCATTTGTGGTGTCAATACCCTTCGAAAAACAATATCAAGAAACAGAGTGGTTAATTGATTCCGGCGCAAGTGAACATACGTGTTGCAAACATGAGTTCTTTACCTCATTCACGAGAGTACCCAATAAATTCGTAATCTTGGGTGACGGAACGCAAATTAGTGCAAAAGGGGGCGGACAGATGGTGGTACAAGTCTCAAATGGCAAAGAATGGATTGACACAACCATAGACAACGTGCTGTACGTGCCTGATTTAAAAACAAATTTATTCTCTCTGCAATGTGCCACTGCAAGAAGTTATGTCACGATGACAGATGAAAACTTATGCAAATTTTTCAAGAAAAATAAGTTGTTGGTAATCGCGTAACGAGCTGGAAATATGTATTACCTGAACTTTCGCTATAAATGTGGGGTAGCAAGTACTGCACAAGTCAAGTCAGACATAAATGAGTGGTATGAAAAACCTTGTTCATCAAAACATGATGTACGTGAAAAATGTTCTGAAAAACAATGATATTAACGTAAACGATAGCTGTGTTGGGAAATGCGAAAGTTATTTAGAAAGGAAAATTCATCGTTTACCTTTTTCTATCAGCGATAGTAAAACAACGAGGACGTGTGAGTTGATTCATGCCGATACATGTGGCCCCATGGAGGAAACATCTGTGGGAGGTTCGAGGTATTTTGTGGTGCTTAAAGACGACTATTCAAAATATAGAAGTGTTTACTTCGTCAAAGGAAAACATGAAGTGAAAAAATGCATCGAGAAATTTATAATCAGAGCGGAAAATGAAACTGGAAATAAAGTGAAGTATTTCAAAAGAAACCATGGACTTGAGATTGTAAACAAGGAGGTGGAAGGATTGTTTCTGAACCGGGGAATAATACATCAACGCACAGTCCCTTACACACCTGAACAAAACGGCAAGGCAGAGAGGGAAAATAGAACACCTATTGAATCTGCTAGAACCATGCTATGCGCTAAAAATTTGCCTAAGTCATTGTGGGCGGAAGCAATTAACACGACAGCGTATGTGTTAAATAGAACTGGGAAGAGCAATGAAGTTGATAAAACTCCATACGAACTGTGGACAAAGGAAACTTTTGATATTCAAACATTGAAAATATTCGGTTCACCTGTGGTTGTCCATGTCCCTCAAGAAAAAAGGAAAAAGTGGGACTCTAAAGGAGAAAAAGGAATAGTAGTTGGTTACGGAGAAGACGTATAAGGGTGCAGAATATTTTTCCCACACAGGAACACTGTAGAAGTAAAACGGAACATTGTGTGTAAAGAGCAAGAAAAGACACAAGAAAAACAACAGTTGGTAATGTGTGAAGTGGAAAATTTGGTGTCAGAAGAAACCATAAGCGTACCAGATACAAATGGGAAGGATGTTGATGAAGAACTGAGCTGTGAACAAGAACGAGACCGTCAGAAAGTCAAGTCGAGACCGAAGGTTGTGATTATGAACCATGTTACAGTGGTAAAGAAACAGAAACTGAAGTCACCATCTCCTCAGAAGCTGACGATGCACTACAAAGTTCACCAGATACTCACCAAGATCAGCGGAGAAGCAAACGAGCGAGAAACCAAACGTCGTTCTACAAGTGTAACAATATTTATTCTATGGATGAGGAGCCAAAGACATACGAACAGGCAATGAGAAGGGAAGATGCAAGTAAGTGGAAAGAAGCTATAAGTAGGGAATTACAGACTCTAAATGAAAACAATACATGGGAGGTGTGCGATACTTCTGTAAATGAAAAGACTGTAAGCAGTAAGTGGGTTTTTAAGATAAAGAAAACTGGTAATGATATACAGTATAAAGCTAGGTTGGTAGCTAGGGGTTTTGAACAAAATGATGACTTGAATTTAAATGAGATTTATGCACCTGTGGCTAAATTGTCAACTTTCAGATTATTCACAGCCATAGCAACCGAGCGTAACTTACCTATTTACCAAATGGATGTAACTTGGGCGTTTTTATACGGGGAAATTGATGAAGAAATTTTTATTCATTTACCAGATGGGGCATATTTTGATGATAAAAATATTGTCAAGTTAAACAAATCTTTGTATGGTCTAAAAAAATCACCCAAATATTGGAATGAAAAGTTCAACTCAGTTTTAACTAGAGGAGGCTTTGTGAGGTCACAGTGTGAATCATGACTTTGTTCTAAGTGCAATGATAAAGATCAAATCTATATTCTAATATACGTTGACGATTTGTTAATTTTTGTCACAAATGAGAACCAAATTTCTGATGTCAAACTAATGTTACAGAAAGAATTTAAAATGAAATATTTGGGTTTAGTATCTGATTTTCTTGGAATAAATGTCAAACAAAACTTAGAAAGTGGTGTAACCAAATTAAGTCAGAAAAGCTATTTAGAAAATGTATTGAGGAAATTCAAAATGGAAAACTGTAAGCCAATGTCAACCCCCATGGACCAGAATTTTAATGCCAAAATTTTTGAAAAAAAAAAAGTGCCGAACAGATCAAAATATTGAAAATGTATGTAGACAAATGACAGGATACTTAATGTATGCTGTCTCAGGCACAATACCAGATCTGTGTGTAGCTGTTTCTATAATAAGCCGATACCAAAACAATGCAATCGATGTACTGTTAACGGCTTTAAAAATGTTATTAAGGTAAGTAAAACATACTATTGATTATAAATTGGTTTATAAATGTAATGATAAATCGCTAGTGGGTTACTGCGATGCTGATTGGGCAGGAGATCTGAGAGATAGAAAATCTACCACTGGTTATTGTTTCATGTATTCAAATTGTTTGATTTCATGGTGTTCGAAGAAGCAATGTTCTGTAAGTCTCTCATTAACTGAGTCTGAATACATAGCCATTAGTATAGCAGCTAGTGCAGCATGTTGGTTACAAATATTTGTTAAATTATTTTAGGGTAAAAATTGTCGACCCGACTACAATCTTTTGTGACAACCAGTCCGCAATATCGGTTGCAAATACAAGTAGTGTTAAGCGGTTAAAACATGTCGATATTAGATTTCACTATATTAAAGAATTAATAATAAAAGGTAGAGTATGTCTGAAATATGTAAAAACTGAAGAACAGTTAGCTGATATGTTTACAAAAGCCCTAAACAAAGAGTTGATTTTTAAATTTACTTATCAGTGTGGAGTAACCATGTAAATTTATTTCTGTAAAACTTAGGTAAATATTGCATTGAGGGTGGGTGTTGTAATATAATATACAAAGCAATATTAAAAGTTTTTATATTCTTAAGATGCTAATACTGTAAACAAATTATTAGCTATCAAGCTACCGTTGTTGTGTCATGGTGCTATGTGCCTTGTTGAAAATATATTGTTCTTTCTTAAAACGAATAAATAGTTTATTCAAGTGATCCAGAGTATTTCTTTATCAAACCTACAGTAACATTAGGCTGTCTCCTGAAGGGATGGACGAGTCCACCTGGGAAAAAGAGGCGTGGGTTGATATTCACGATTGATCTTAATACAATAAAACTCACACCTGACAGTGGCTGTGAATGAGGCGACGTTGTTTGATGTATTTTGAAAAATGCTGCACATTACTGTTTACACTTTTGGGCACTTGGCACTTCAGCTTCAGCCTACAGGCCAGTTGGATGCCACTTTGTGGTGTGTCTCATCGTATGTTAGGGCGCGAGCTGCTACAATGTAACGACAAATTGCCGGTGCGCAAAATGTGAGTGGCTTTGGCATTAACCTCATTTAATAAATAAGTAGGATGGTCTCTCGAGTTACGTAATCCTTGTTGACAAGAAGGTGCAATTTCCGTTCTTGTCAACCTGCACTATGTACTCGTGGCCTGATGTGGCTGGTGCAGTTCGGTGTAGATGGTGAAGTTTATGTGACTGTGGCAGGCAGAGTGGGCACAAGGAGCTTGTGGTTGTGGATGTGTGGTTCACTTAAAACGGACCTTCCTCTGGTGATTGTTTGACCGCGCAGTTCCCCATGTGTCCCATCACGCCACTAGGTGTAACAGATGGTGGGTGGCTTCAGCCTATGGCATGGCCTCAGTGCATAAAACTCTGGTTCCTGTCGGTGTGTCATTGTGCTGACCATGGCGAGACTGATATCCAGTGACATGCTAGTTTGGGCGAGGGTTGTCCCCACCACATGTGATTGCACAATCGAATGATCCGATATTCCGAACAACAGGTCTTGAGATGTATCGCCTTCTTCTATAATAGCGTGCCCGCCTCATGGCTCCCTAAAGAGTGATGCACAGCAATATAATACAACGACCTGCACCGTACCACGCTCTAAGCTGGACTGACGCGCGGCGGTAGCCTTGCCTCCAATGTTAAATGTTTTGAATGGTGATGTAAGAATGTTTGGTCATGTACAGTATGTTTACGTTGCATAATAAATAATANCAGAAAGTTAGTTGGTACTAATGGTGATGTAAGAATGTTTGGTCATGTACAGTATGTTTACGTTGCATAATAAATAATAACATGCATTAAAAGATTTGAATTTAATAATTTCACAGAACCCTATCATTTCCCTGCACCCAATCACGAAAACAGGTCTGGCCTTGAAAAGGGATTCACTATAGCGTGCAACGACCTCCACCGGATGTTGGGTCCGTGCCGGAAGTTCTTATCAGTTGGGCCGGAAGTTCTTATCTGTTTCTCGGCTGCGCGCTAGGCACACTAGTTCTACTGTGCCAGCGCGCGTTCAAAACTTTTAACATGGGAGATAAGGCTACTGCCGTGCGTCAGTCTAGCTTAGAGCGTGGTACGGTGCAGGTCGTTGTATCATATTGCTGTGCATCACTCTTTAGGGAGCCATGGGGCGGGCACGCTATTACAGAAGGAGACGACACATCGCAAGACCTGTTGTTCGGAACATTGGATCATTCGATTGTGACATTATGAAAGATGATCAACATTTCGTTAAGCAAGTTACTACAGCTGAAGAGAGTTTTGTACTTTCAAGTTTCATGTACAGATTTGCTTTACAAGGAATGACTGCACATAATGGGTCTGGCATACTCGAAGTATGCTTTTACAGACATCCACACAACAGCACTGTATCAGGTGTCAACTTTTTGAGTCAACTAGATTCAAGAGATATAATAAGTTGGAAGACCTTCGCTATCAATGAACTTGTTGCTACATCTAATTCTGTTATTAGTATTGCTTCTAACCCTGTATTGTATTCTCGTCGTAAGTTGCGATTTGAACTTGGAGATGTTATTTGGATTTTCAGAAAGTTAGTTGGTACTAATGGTGATGTAAGAATGTTTGGTAATGTACAGTATGTTTATGTTGCATAATAAACAATAACAAGCATTAAAATATTACTTCCTAAATTTCTGTGTCTCGCATCTGGGGGCGGAAATGTCTGATGATATTGACTTTATGGGTGGCAAATTCTGTAAGTGTTTCAAAATCACCCTGTGACTCTAAAACAGCCCGACTTTGAGCCTGTAATGATGAGAAAGTATTGTTGAAATACCTCTGGAAAGCACTTTGGCATTTGGTCCATTGCATACCGTAGTGGTCAACAGACCATAACCATGTGCATGCTTCCCCAGACAATTGGCCTCCTATGCAGCAATGTCACTCTGGTTCACAAATACCATACCTGCCCAATCGTCCAAGTGCAGTCACTGAGGAATGCCTGCAAGTCCTCGGTGTTTCCCACAAAGGTTGGTAGTGACTGGAACCGGTCTGGTGTCATGCCCGTCTTTGTTGTTGGTGCTGCAACTGCTGGTGTTATTGTCCTGGCGACCTGATGTGGCAGAGGCAACAAGAGGGCCAGGAGTGGTGTGTGGCACCAATGGGTTTCCTTATGGTACTGCTGCTCCACCCACATCCTTGAATGTCCTAGCAGGCTGTGTTGATAGCTGTTATTTTCACTGCTCTCAGGGAGGGGGCATGGCACTGTCACTTGTGGTACGTTCGCGTACTGTTCACACCGGAAACGTCCCGAGATTTTGTTTACCATGTCCGGCTGGGTTGGTAGCACTGTTTGTTTACATTTTGCACAGAATCCAGCTGGGGTTATCTGTGGTTACACACTGTTTTACTGTGAAACTCTCGGCGTGGTAATTTCTATGGAAAAATATGCACGTTATTGTCCCGTGTCCAAGTCCAACACACAATATTAGCTTATCGAATTGTCAGTTGCGAAAATCAGTTAATAGTTAAATATCCAAAAATTGTTCTGTTTGCTGTAAAATTTCCTAAAGTGTTCTGGTGTCTGTATGAGTGTACACTAGCAAACGCATCTATACACGCGACCAACGTTGCCTCGGACTACTATCGGTTTGTTGCACTCGGTGCACAATGACATTCTCGATTCGTACCCTATTATTTATTTTATTGTTTTCCATGTGTCGTCTCGCGATTGTTATTTCCTCTGGCATGGACATTTAGAATCACGGAATGGATTCGGTTTTGTTTCTNCGGAATGGATTTGGTTGTGTTTCTGGGCCCAAGCAATTCAGACATAGAGTTCGTAATTTTCTGTTGCTGTTGCACCAATTTAATTTATACGTTTTCAGCCCCGTATCGGCAACGTAGCTTGGCGCGGTTGTCATGGTGATGTGTTGTTTATGCCGCAGTTGCCAGCCTGACACCATACACTCAAGCGCAGTGGGGTGACTGTCACGTTATTTCTGAGTGTAGCTACCACCACGCCAGGCTGGTGGTCGCTACACTCGCGTGTAATTGTGCGGTGCGTGACTATGACCCTCTGCTTAGGAATGTGGGTTCATGTGGTGTACGTTTCCTGCCCAGCAATGGTGGTGCTGGAGGATGCCTGTTTTGTTTGGTGCACAAAAATAGCTGTTTGCCACGAAACTGTATTTTCACTTTTTGGCCCAAAGAATTTTGTTTGATATAAATTTACAGCTGAGGGCTGCCAAGCATTTTTCCCTTTTTGCCAGTTATTTTCTGTGGTGAATACTGATGGTACATATTAAATTAAAAATTTTGTGTTGATATAAATATTGATACCAAGTTTGGCATGATTTTTTAAATTATAACGTGATCACTTATTGATGCAATTATTCTGTGAATTATGTTGCTATCTGCTTGCATCGAATTTCTTTGTTATGCAAATGTGTAAACCGACTGATTCTAAAATCATGGGACAAACTTTGAGGGGTGGTAGAGCTCACTAAAACAAACAATTATTGATTAGGAATATATGGGCGGAAGTGATGCATTGAGGCACAAATCATTATGTATAACTGTTATTAAAACCCTTAGAACACCAAAAATTACGTGTTGTACCAAGTACGAACAAAATGTAACACTAAATATACCACTTTGGCTTATTAATCATTTACGTGTTTCGTATGGTATATATGGTTCACTGTAGAATTGGTTTTGGCCACATAACTTGCGTCTTTTGTTTGATAGCTGCATTTACATATTACAAGTCTCTTAAAAGTTTTATCATATAAACAATGCACTCGTGATTTGAACTTGGAATTGCCATGTGGGTTGCAGTGTGTTGTTGTGTTCTAGCACATGTTGCGCGATGTACATTAAGATGCATATATGGCCTTTTAAATTTGAGCATGATACTTTTTTACTTCATAGCACTCTAAAATGTAGTTTGTTGTTACTTGCGTGAAAACTACCAGCATGGAAACTTGGTTTTAGCGCCGTTTCTGATCTGGCCAAAAATACGCCCGAGTTTCCTTCTCTGCACAAGAACAGCCTATAGCACACTGCATAAGTCACGGGGTGGGTGAATGTCGGAACCTTTAGTCGGTAAATTCATTTTTGACATAGCAAAAGAATGGCTTGGTGAAATGTTGACCCCTAGTTGGGATAGCCATATTTGACATGGTAAGATGGTTACCCACTGCTGGTTGAGTGTTGAATTGGCCGACGACATAACCCAGTGGAGAGTTAGTGATGTAAGATGTTTGGCCGATGGCCCAGGGAGCCCTGGAGCCCTTCGTCAGTTTGCTGATGATGTTGTCACATACATACAGTCCCATTATTTACACCTTATAAAGAGACTGAAGACCGTCTCATATGTCGGAAATATACTAGAAATTGGGGAAGATACTTCAAAGGTTGTAGTGCCCTACATGTTTCAGACACCACTAATCAACGCACATAGAACTTTGTAAAGCTGTTGATTCACTGTCCTTGATTACATGTGAGTAGTGAAAGAAAAAAAACCCATCACTTATGGCTGCCTGTGACCTTAGGGTGAAAATGTGCCTGGTTTTATGTGGATACATTGTAGTGTTAAGATCTCTGGTGAGAGTGTGTGTGGTTCTCCTCACAGTACTTAAAAGAAACAAAAGAAATATTCCTGTTAATTAATTAACTATTGCAGTTAAGTAATAACAATCTGAATGATGGTACCTAGTGGGCTCGTGGTGCGAGCGACCAAAACCGCAGTTCAGGCCAGAGTGCTGAGTCAAACTGGCAGAGTGAGATCAGTTCGCATCACAAGTCAAAGGAACCAGCATATTATGCCAAATTGTAAAACATTACATGAAAACAGTGTAATATTATTGCACACATGAAAAATAGTATAAATTGATGGAAACACATTGGTGATGCCCTGTGTTGATTAACAAACGTCTGTAAAGGTGAATGTTGTGAAGTCGAAAATGATTCTCACCCCACTAAATAACATGTTACTAGGATGGAAGCCTTTATAGGCAATCTCCATTTTTTAGAACATATTTGCTCTTAACTACACTTTAAATATACCATAAAATTTACTTATGACAAGTGTCTAAATTTCTCTTCCTGTGACGTGTTTCAATTTCACTGGCTACAGCATGGCCAGGTGACTGACTCCTGAAGGAATGGACGAGTCCACCTGGGAAAAAGGGGTGTTGGTTGCTAAGCACAATTGCTCTTAATAAAATAAAACTTACACCTGACTGTAGCTGTGAATGAGGTGAGGTTTTAATTGTTTTTGGGGAAATGCTGTCCACTATTATTTGCACTTATAGGCACTTGACACCTCAGCTTTGGCCTACATACCAATTAGTTGCCACTTGGTGGTGCATCTCATCGTATGTCAAGGTGCGAGCTGCTACGACGTAATGGCCAATTGGGGGTGTGCCCTACAGCTGTGGCTTTGGGATAACCACCGTTTCGGATCGCCTACCTATTAATTAAAAGTGTAACCTCATTTAATAAACAAGTAGGGTGGTCTCTTGAGAAATGTAATCCTTGTTGGCAAGAAGTTGCAAGTTCCGTTCTTGTCAACCTGCATTACGTATTCATGGCCTGATGTGTCAGGTATGGCCTGGTGTAGATGGTGCAGTTGACGAGACTGCAGCTGTCAGGGTGGGCAGAAGGAGCTCATGGTTGCATGGTTCACGTCAGAAGTAATAGAATTAAATATAGACGCATAAATAAGCACATGCCCAGATGTATAGTAGTATTAGTACTTAATGAACTCGCTTCACTTAGAACACTCCACGTCGTCTAGATTTAATAGTACTAAATGCACACACATCCATAATCATTCCCCATATCATCTAGTACTAATAATACAAAATATAAATGCATCACTAACCACACCACACTTCTTAAAATAGTAGTAATACTAAAAGTACATGAATCACGAATCACCTGCCATGTTGTCTATAGCCGGTTCACGACTGGAAGAAACTTTTGAAAATCAACCTATGAAAAAACACCCTAGCCGTTAGCTACATGCATATAACATTACAAACAGCGGCGAGCGCGGATACAGTTATGCCGTTAGGTTGCCAGCACAAAGAGAGGAAATAGTTCTAAAGTTTTAACGTAATTGTTAATTTATCGCTTACAAATGGGTTTCGAAAAGACTTGTATCTTATTATGC
>NQII01009292.1:19493-38025 GCA_002778355.1 Clitarchus hookeri | reverse complement strand
CACAGTGGAATGTAAACATTGCATGTAAACATTTCCATGTGACTGCCACATGGCAATGTTTGTTTACCCTTTGGCAGAAGGATACGAAATGGGCTTGAAAGTAGATCTTTAGCAGGGCTTCAAGAAAGTCTCTTCCAGTCATGAACCTACTATAGTTGAAATAGAACAAAATGCACACACATCATTAAGCACATGCTAAACGGTATGGTAGTAACCGTATAAAATATAAACCTATAACTAAGCAAATGCCAAGTCGTCAAGTAGTAACAGCACTACNCCAGTCATGAACCTACTATAGTTGAAATAGAACAAAATGCACACACATCATTAAGCACATGCTAAACGGTATGGTAGTAACCGTATAAAATATAAACCTATAACTAAGCAAATGCCAAGTCGTCAAGTAGTAACAGCACTACCTGTTCACACATCGCCATGCACATGCCACGACGTATAGTAGTAATGGTACTAAATGTACATGCATTAATAGGCACACACAACATCATATAGTAGTGATAGTTCTAAATGTACATGCATCACTAAGCACATGCCACATTGTAATGAAATTACTTAATGTACATGCATCACTAATCACACAACTGTTCATCTAGTAGTGATAGTTCTTAATGTACACGCATTACTAAGCACACACCAAATCGTTTCGTAGTGACAGTTCGAGCTCTACATGCGTTTCTAAAAGCATTTCCCTTCATCTAATAGTAATAGTACTCAATTCACATCGTTTACTAAGAACATGGCAGGTTATCTTATATAAAAAGANTCACTAATCACACAACTGTTCATCTAGTAGTGATAGTTCTTAATGTACACGCATTACTAAGCACACACCAAATCGTTTCGTAGTGACAGTTCGAGCTCTACATGCGTTTCTAAAAGCATTTNACTAAGCACACACCAAATCGTATCGTAGTGACAGTTCGAGCTCTACATGCGTTTCTAAAAGCATTCCCCTTCATCTAATAGTAATAGTACTCAATTCACATCGTTTACTAAGAACATGGCAGGTTATCTTATATAAAAAGAGTCCCATTTGTACACATACCAGCAAGCTCATGCAAATTCGTCTCGTAGTAAAATAATTTAATATACTTGCATCACTATGCACATGCCAAACATCTAGTACTGGTAGTACTAACTGGACATTCATTACTAAGAGCATGCCACATCATCTAATAGTAATAGAACCTAAAATATACACACCTCTCTAAGGACATGCCAGGTCATCTAGTAAAAATATTAGTAAATTTACATGTACAAACAAGTGCATACAATTTCGTCTTGTAGTAAAAGAACTGATAGTGCATGCAATATTCTGCACATCTCACATTGTCTAATAGTAAAAGTTCTAAATGTACACACATTACTTAGAACATGCCATGTCGTCTGGTAGTGTTACTTCTAAATATCCACACATCACTAAGCAAATGCCACTTCATCTAGTAATAAAAATACTTAATGTATGTGCTTCACTAAGCACACACAGTGTTGTGTTATAGTAATGGTACTAAATGTATTTGCATCACTAAGCACATGCCATGTTGTCTACTAGTAATATTACTAAATGAAAATGCATCATTAAGCACATGCAATGTCATCTAGTAGTATTAGTACTAATGTACACCCATAACAAAGCACATGACACATTGTCTAGTAGTGACCTCATTAAATGTATACACATCACTTAGCACATTCCACATCATTTAGTAGTGACAGTACAAAATGTACACTCATTATGCACATGCCACATCATCAAGTAGTGACAGTACTAAATGTACATGCACAACTAAGCACATGCCATATCGTCTACTATTGACAGTAATAAATATAAGTGCATCACTAAGCACACATCCCATTGTCTAGTAGTAACAGTACTAAATGATCATGCATGACTAGTTATCTAGTAGTAACAGTACTAAATGTACATGCATCACTAAGAACACAAAATATCATATATTAGTTGTAGTACTCTACGTACACATTTTATTAATCACACACCACTTCTTCTACTTTTATTAGGACTCAATCTAAATGTATCACTAAGCACATGCCACGTTGTCTAGTAGTAATAGTACCGAATATCTACACATCACTAAGCACACTCCACATCACTTAGTAGTAACAGTACTACATGTACATGAATCACTAAGCACATGCCACATCGTCTAGTAGCAATAGACAATAATGAATGTGTTTTACTAAGTACAAACCACAACATCCTATATAAACGCATAAATAAGCATATGCCATGTCGTCTACTAGTAACAGTAATAAATATACATGCATCACTCAGCACACCACATCATCTAGTAGTGTCAGTTGACAACGTTGAGGTTAACCAGGGCTGGTTGGAGGTTATATTTCCCGGCGTTATAACTCAGTGGTGAGCTAATGAGGAAGATTGTCCGGTCGACGGACCATGGAGACCCTGGTGACCCTCTGCCAGTTTGTTGATGGGTTTCGCTTACTTATGGTTGCACTTTTTATATCTGATGGCGAGACTGTAGGCCATCTCGTACGCGTGAAATATGCTAACGAAATGTGGGTGATGCTACAAGGGGACCCCTACAATGATTTGACACCGATATCACTTTGCTGAGCGGATTATTCAGTATTCTTTCTACAGGTGAATAATGCATGATAACAGATCCAGCATTTAAGCTGTGAAAAACACGTGGTCTTATATTAAGACATGATAGCATTAAATTCTCCGGTGAGAGGGCGGTTGGCTGTCCCCTCAGTACATTAAAAATAATACGAATGTTCGGGTGACTAATATATTACCATTGTAGTTAAATGATTGGAGACTTATATGGGTACTGAGGGCGCTCGCGGAGAGCGAAACCAACGCCGCCGGTCTTCTCTGGGTGCTGAGAAGAACTGGAGCGAGTAATGTCAGCTGTTGTCACAAGTCACAAGAACCGAAATCAAACGCCGAACGATTACACATTACACAACAACTCTGCGATGTGATTATAATGTTGAAAAACTGTATGAATAAAATTAAACATGTTGGTGCCACCCACGTTTATTAATAAACATCTGTTAATGTTGAAGTTGTGGAATTGACACAGAATTGCCACCACATTAAATTAATTGTTACAATGCCGGAGGACTTCATAAGAAATCTCTATTTTAGAAAAACATAATTGCTCTTATATAATTACACATTAAATAAGTTATTACATATTCTCATAAAATTGTTTGAATTTCACTTCCGATGATGCGTTGAATTCCATTGGCTACAGTGTTTCCAGGTAGCTGTCGATGGACGAGTACACCTGGGCAAAGGGGTCTGGAATGCCATTTTTGATTACCATTCATTCAATGTGAAACACCCCTGGCAGTAGCAATGAATGCAGTGGTTGTGTTCAATATGTTTGTAAAAATTCTGTACACTACTGGATGACACTTTGGGGCACTTATCTCTTCAGCTGTTGCCTACCAGCCAGTTAAGGTCACCCGGTGGAGTGTTCCGTCGTATTTAACTGCGAGAGCTGCAAAGACGCAACGATCAATTGCCATGGCGCCCAACGACTGTGGCTTTGGGGTAAATACAATTTCTAATCGCCTACACATTTATTAAAAGAGTCACCTCTTGTAATACATGAGTAGGGCAGTCTCTTGAGTTGCATAATCCTTGTCAGCAAGAAGGTTCAAGTCCTGTTCTTGTCGACCAGCATTATGCACTCTTGGCCTGATGTGGTAGGTGCGGCCTGGTGTAGCTGGTGTAGTTGTGAATGCAACAGTCAGTGTGGGCACAAGAAACTCATGGACACATGGTTCATGTCAAACGGCACCTCTTCTGGTGACCACTTCACCGTGCAGTCCCCCATGTGTCTGATTATGCCACTATGTGCAACAGGCGGTGGGTTGCTTCAGCTTGTGGCATGGCATTAGTGCTTAAGGCCCGCGCCATTGGAGTTGACTCCGGCTGCTGCTGGGGAGTCAGGTTGCAGACACCGGCGAGGCTGTCGTTCCATGAAATGCAAGTGTTTTGCGATGGGTTGTCCCCACCACATGTGATGCATGCTGGGCGGATCAGGCGATGCTGAAGCTTGGAGCAGTGGAGAGGGGTGGTAGACCCCTCTTCCTCTGACTCCGCATCACTGTTGCTGCTGCTGTGGTGTGGACTTCGGCATGATGTGAGTGATGGCGAGAGGGAAGAAGAGGGCCCTGGTGAAGGTCTGCCCTGCTGTTGGTCCTTGTAAGGGCGCTGCGGCAGATCCATCGATAGAGCCGTCCTGTGTGGAGCTCTGACCTGTCCCACAGGATAGCTGTCTGGCGACTTACCTTCAGCTGCATCCCTGGTGGCCAGCGCCGTGACGCAGGGCATCATTGTGCTGCGGAGTGACCATTCCAGGCTTGCAGTGGTGTGTGCGGTGTTGGTAATTGTGTTTGGCGGTGGCGATCCTCCCTCGGGTGATTCTTCCTCCTCCTTGTGGGCTCGAAACGCTGGGCGTCGTGGCGGAGAAGAGGTACCGGATAATCTTTCCATCTCTGTATCCCGACTTCGCTTCTGGCTGTGATTGGTGAGCTGTTTTGGTAGTGCTCGACATCCTGCTGGTCAGGCATCGTGTTGCTTGGCGTCTCCAAAGCCAATTGGAGGTCGTTGTGGTGGACGGCGGCCCTCCTCCTGCTGCTCAGCCTGATGAGGTATAATGTGTACTCAAGCTTCTTGACCACTGAATGTTGTCCGCTCCATTTCTGGGCGAACCAGGCGCAGAATTTCTTCGCGCCACTGGATATTATATTTTCTCTGTCATATACCAGTTGACCAGGTGCCAACCATCGTGGTGCTCATGTGGTGGCAGGCATCCATACATTGATGTTGCGTTCTTGGTTACTGCGAGCTTCTGTTATCTCTCCCTGCGCTGTCTTCTGGTTCGCACCTTGCCCTCTGTTTGGCATGTGGAAAACTTTCCAGGTAGCATTAGTTCACGACCCTGCAGATCGCAACTGGTATCTGCTCCTTTGCTAGATAAACCCGCCGCCATATGGTGAATAGGGTGGCAGGTAGGTGTTCGACCCAGCTGGTGTGGCCCTTTCCCACTCTCATGCATAATTGGTCACCCTTCTCGGTGGGGTTTGCCCTAGGGCGGTATATTGGATTTATATGTTGTCTTACCCTCCGCCGAGTGTACAGCTCACGCCAATACATCCCAGTGAACTGGGAACCGTTGTTTGTGAGCAATGTTTTTGGTACTCCTAGCGAGGGAAGAACTCAGTTTCCAGTGCCTGTGCAATGGCGTGTGCCTGTGCACTGGAGACTGGGTAAGCTTCGGTCCATCTGGAGAATGTGTCATTTACGACCAGGATGAACCTCTTCCCTGTGGAAGTGCGGTGGTAGGGGCCCATGATATCTAAGGACCCCGGCTCAATGGTTTCTTCGGCACCCTGGGTTGTTGTTGGTTCACCCCATCTGTTCTCCTTCTCTTGAAGTGGTTGCAGAGTACGCACTCCTTCACATACCTGCGTACATCTCTGCTTGCTCCAGCCAGTGGAAATGCAAGTGGATATTCCTGGCTGTCTGGGTTGCCCCAGGGTGACCAATAAAATTGTTATTCTGGGCGTGCCATAGTATGTGTTCTCATGCTCATTTTGGTACATAGAGGCACCAGGTCATATTGGGTTCCTGAAAACGGGTCTTGACTTGTGTATACTGGATGTGCCACCATTCACCGTCTTCTGGTTCGATTTTCGTCTTCTTGACATGCGTTTGTGCACATTGATGTTGTGCATTGATGAGCAAGGTCTGAATTTCATCGAGCCTGGGTTCCATGTCTGATGTGACCTCTATGATATTGCAGATTACTGGCTCGTCATCTGTTGTTTGCCGTAATACAAATTGTTGTGGAATGGGTGTAACTGTGGCTTTATGTTGATGTGTCGTTGCATGCTGTTGTTTTGGCCTGAAGAAGTGAGCATCTTGCTCACCTACCCCACCAGCTAGTTTCCTGCTGTTCGCTTCCTGCCATTGTTTACATTATCTTGCATTTGCCTTTTAAGGTTAGGACATTCGTTATGCCAGAGGTGTTGTTGGCCTGAACAATACCTGTATGGAAAAGGGAAGCCTTCCCTTCTACCTGCACTCACTTGCTTGGCCTCATCTGATGCATTTGGGCCAGCTGTTATGGGTGTAGCAGGTCGGCTAAACCCTATGTTGTTATGTGTTGTTTGTCTAGCCCCTTTTATGGTGTGTCCAGTTTATGACTGTATGTTCTTGCTACATGTTATGTGGTCACGGAGCTGTGGTTGGTGTGGCCCATCCAGAACCTTATAATGCACTTTATTTTCGGTATTAGCCAGGTCTAGTAATGCTGTGGACCTCACGAACTCGTCTACACTGTCATGTATCAATGGTGCCAGGGCCAATTTAAATTCTGATCTTACTGTCGATGCAATCACCTCCAAAATATCGGGGTATAGCATATGTGGATGAAAATACATAATGATGTTCTTTAGGGTGGCAAATGCTGTTAGTGTCTCATAATCAACCTGTGACTCTAAAATGGCATGGCTTTGAGCCTGCAGTGACCCATATGTGGAGTTGAAATGTCTGAGGAAGGCACTTTGGAACTCGGCACATTGTATGCCATAGTGGTCAATGGACCGCTACCATGTGCGTGCCTCCCCCGACAATTGGCTTCCGATGCAGCTACACCACTCTCCCTCACTAACACACTAACTGCTCAATCGTCCTCTGCAGTCACTCAGGAACACCTGAGTGTTTCCCGCGAAGGTTGGCAGAGACTGGAATCGGGCTGGTGTTGTGCCGGTCCCTGTGGTAGGTGCTGCAACTGCTGGTGTTGTTCTGGCCACCTGATGTAGTGGAGGCCACATGAAGCCCGAGGTGGTGTGTGGCACCAATGGGTTTCCCCGTGGTGCTTCTGCTCCATCAATGCCTGTTAAGTGCTCTAGCTGGCTGTATTGTCAGCTATTGTTTTCACTGCCCTCAGTGAAGGGACATAGCATCGTCATTCGTGGTACATAGGCGCACTGTTCGCACCCGAAACGTCCCGTGGTGTTCTTTACCAAGTCCATTCGATTGGTCGCACTGTTCGTTCCCATTCGTCGCACAGAATTCTGCCATGGTTGTCTGTGGTTGCGCGTTCCGTTCTTGTGAGGCACTCGGCATGGTAAGTCCTGCTACAAATTACTCACGATATCGTTTCATCACTTATTCTGAACATATGATCTGTTTTGTGTATCGTCAGTTGCGAAAAAATATTTAAAATTCAATTTTCTAAATATTTTTCTGTTGGGTTTGAATTTAAAAAAGGTTCTTGTGGCTGTTCCAGTTTGCACTGGCATACGTGTCTTTTGGATTGAAGTTGCCTCTTACCACTCGCAGTCTGTTACACTCTGTAAACAATGGCACACGTTTGCCATTCGAGGAACTGCTCCATGCATTTTCTATTAGTTCACTATTATTTCGTTTAATGTCCTGCACGAGTCGTCTGGCATTTTTTTAATTCTCTGCATGGAAATTTTGTTTCCAAGAATGAATTTCGTTCAGTTGTTGGTAGCATGCATTTGAGGCACAAAGTTTGTGGTTTCCCATTGGTGGTGGTCCAATTTAATCTGTAAGTATTCAGCCCTATATCAGCTACATGGCTCGAAACGGTAGTCATATTGGCCGGTCTTTCTACGATACATATGTATGTATCAATTAAACAATCCGCATGATCGTAGTGACCCATTAATTCTTTGAGGAGGTGGGAGGGGGTAGTGGCCACTATCTCGCGCATCCGGGTGGTGCGTCACTAAACCCTACATCCCAGCAATGGCGGCGCTAGAGGCAATTGGTATTGTTTGCTGACAAAAATGTCCGAGTGCCACGAACTTAATTTTCCATTTTTTTTTTCAAAAATTATGGTTACAATTAATTTTGCTGCTTAGCGCTGCTGAACACTTTTACTTTCATGCTGTTTACTGTTTGGGTTGAATACTGACTGCCCATTTATTACTTTAAATATTTAATTTTATGTATGAACCGAATTGCAACACTGAAAATACATCACCTTTTATTATAAACATTTAGCATGTTTCGTAAACCCGCTGGTGTACCATTCGACACATAATGCCCTTATTCCTTGCGTAATTTAAATATAAAAGTGTCTGGAAGGTTTTACATTTCACAGGACAAGTAAAATATCACTCGTTATGGTCCTTGGAATAGCCATGTGCGTTGTCTGTCGACAAAACCTCGTGCGATGATTGTCAACAATGTCATGTGCATGCCACATATTGAAACTTCACAACACTCCTGATTTAAGTTTTATTAAACTTGCTTGCTGTTACTTGTGTATGCTTGGCATAGATACGTAATTTTTCGCACCGTTAACGTAAGCGTGTCCTCCGCGCATGAGGCGAATGAGCGTATTTTATGAGGGTGATAAATGTTTGTGTCATGGTGATTTTGACGAACTTTTACTCACAATTTGATGTTCCTCATTCTGTTAGTTGGTTATTACATTTTTGTCGTAGGACAAGGATGACTTGGCGAACAGCCCCTTCGTTGGCGCACCATTTTCACGTCGTTGATGTTCGCCAGGGCTGGTTGGATGTAATATTGCCCGGTGCCATAACTCAGTGGTGGGCTAATGATGAGGGTCGTCTGGTCGACGGCCTATGGAGACCCTAGTAATCCTCCGCCAGTTTGTTGATGGGTGTCGCTTACTTACGGTTGCACTTTTTGTATCTGATGGTGAGAGTGTAGGCCATCTCGTACACTTGAAATATGCTAAAGAAATGTGGGTGAAGCTAAGAGTGTTGCTCGACAATGAATTGATATTGGTTTCTCTTGGTTGAGTAGTTTATTCACAGTTCTTGCTACAGGTGAATAATATTAATGTGTGACTGATGCGTTATAATGGACCCAGCACTTAAGCGGTGAAAAACACATGGTCTTATATTGAGATGCTATTGTATTAAACTCTCCAGTGAGAGGGCGGTTGTCTCTCCCCTCAGTACATTAAGAATAATACAAACGATTGGGTGACTAACATATTACTTTTGCAGTTAAATGAGTGCAGGCTATTTGCAGGTACCAAAGGGGCTCGCGTAGTAGGTGACCAACGCCGTCGGTCTTGTCCGGGTGCTGAGACGAACTGGGGCGAGTAATTTACACTGTCGTCACAAGTGACGAGAACCTACATCAAACGCCGAACGATTAAACATTACATGAACACACTGCAATGTGATTATAATGTTGAAAAATTGTATGAATTAAATTAAACACATTGGTGAGAACCCTGTTTATTAATAAATGTCTGTTAATGTTGAAGTTGTGAAATTGATGGGGAATTGCCACCACACCAAATGATTTCTTACAATTTGGGATGCCTTTAAAGTAAATCTCCATTTTAGAAAAACAAAATTACTCTTATATAAATACAGATTAAATTAGTTATTACATATTTTCATAAAAGTGTTTGAATTTCACTTCCGATGATGCATTGAATTCCACTGTCCACAGTGTTTCCAGGTAGCTGTCGATGGACGAGTACACCTGGGCAAAGGGGTGTTGAATGCCATTTTTGATTACCATTTATACACCGAGAAACACCTGTGGCTGTATCCGTGAATGTGGTTACTGTGTTCAATGTGTTTGAAAAAATTCTCTACACTACTGGATGACACTTTGGGGCACTTATCTCTTCAGCTGTGGCCTACCAGCCAGTTAATGTCACCCGGTGGTGTGTTGCTATTCATTTAACTGCGCGAACTGCGAGGAAGCAATAACCAATTGCCAGTCCGCCCAACGGCTTTGGATTTAGGGTAAAGATCATTTCTAATCGCCTGCCCATTTATTAAAAGATTAACCTCTTGTAATACATGCGTAGGGGACCGTTTCTTGAGTTGCATAATCCTTGTCAGAAAGAAGGTTCAAGTTCTGTTCTTGTTGACCCGCACTATGTACTCTTGGTATGATTTGGTTGGCGAGGCCCGGTGTAGCTGGTGCACTTGTTGTGAATGCGGCAGTCAGAGTGGGCACAAGGAACTTGTGGACGCATGATTCACGTCACAGTACTTAATGTATAGATATCACTAAGCACATGCCACTTCGTCTAGTAGATATAGTTCTGTATGTACATGCATCACTAAGCAAATGCAATATTCAATAGTTGTAATAGTTCTAAATGTAAATACCTCACCTACCACACACCAATTTTCTAGTAATAATTGTAGTAGTTATGTTTGTGGTGGCGGCGTATATGTGTATTAACCTTCTTATAACATTTTTAAGTATATTTGTATTGCAGCGTTAATAAATTTAATTTTAATTCAACTCCATCTCCTGCCTTCTTTAAAACACTGCACTAATACTGTCTGCCAGCATAGTTCACACAGTGTTTGCATGTTTGTTCCCAAATAAACGTAATACAAAATGATCCGCGATGAAGAGGTATGTCATAATTAAGCTCAACCAAAAAAACAGGGCGTCTTTGTTTAAGACACAATTGATTAAATTCGGCAAACTCCAGGAAAGCTCACTTTCCAATGTTATGTAAAATTTAAAGTTCTGTTCATTTCTCTTATGAAAAGCTTAGAATAGGCTACTATGAGTAACGAACCTCTTTTTTATGAAGTTTTTTTGCAACGGTGAGTTTAACATTAGAAAAAAATGTTTATGTGAAACATTTATGAGTGTATATTTTTTATAATATTGGCAATGTCTATGAATAAAAATTTTGAAAAATGAAAAGCAATATTCTGTAAATATGGTGCTGCTTGCTATCTCAATACGTTTGAACAGTTTATCACCAGATATGAAGAGAGACCATTTCATCCCTGATCATAATTTAATTATCACACTTATATTTCCTCACAAGTCAGCATATTGTACACTTCTGCCCAAACCATCGTCCAAAGCACATATTACATAACTCTGAGTGGCCTAAGATTACAATCAGTGCATTCCAAATTATACAAATTTTCAGTGTAAGAAGAACTCTTAACCTGACCTAGCAGAAGTTATAGGAAAATAACACAACCGAAAATAAACCATTCTTCCATAAACTGCCATAAATGTTGGGTTTGATGCGTTCGTTGGGTATTTTTAAGTGATTTATTGTACTATTGGTATGATTATATAAGTTTTTAACAAATATAACATTGGAAAACTTTCTTGAAAATCTCAAGCATTGATATATGCATGTGATTGTAATTTCTTGCTAAAATCCGTCATTATGTGTTTATTCAAGTTGATGTTTCCACACACCCACGATACTTGTATACAGCGAGTAACTGTAATTGTGCTTCAGGCTTACTGTTTGCAGCTGGAGCCATAGTTGGTGTAGCGGCTAGAGCGCTCGCCTTCCACCAAGGCGAAAAGGGCTCGATTACCAGCAGGATCCCGACCTTCGGTTACCAGCGCTACTCCAAAACCATCTGTAAAGACTCGATGTTCTAAATGGCTATTGAATAGTTTTTTTCCAGATTCATTTTATCCAAGTTTATTATTTAGCTTTATACCTGTCGACTGGTACTTTGTCTGTCAAACAATGTTCTCTATTTTGTCCTGTCTGCAGATTCTTGCTCTAGATCTTGGAAATTCATCAGTCCTCGCTTTCCTTCAACCTTGCCCCTTTTCACTTTATCTTCTCTATTCTTCTACAAAACTATATTTCAAACTATAAAGATATTTTTGTTCACTTCGTCTTTAAATAAACTTGCTAGTCAGAAGTATTCTCTTCGGTTTAAAAGCTATTTTTCTCCAAGCAAAAGAATTATTTATTTTTACTAACTTTGTTGATGTAAGTCTATGAACATAACCAGCACAGAAGGTCCACTGGAATAGGTTTTTTGGTGCAACAATAGAGAATGTTTTCATATCACTTGATTTCGACGAGATCGACCTTTCACGTGAAATCAATAGACAACTTATGAGAATATTATCAAGCACGAATTTATGCAATTATTATATGGCATATAGAAGATGTTGTATAGTAAAAAGTGAGAACTTATAATAGTTTTCTGTTTGATTTGAAAATATGGCATAAACACAATAATAAAATATGTCCTTAACTCATATACGATGATTGAGATATTTTTAATTTTACAGAAATAAAATTTTACCTAAGTGTACAAATAGTGTAACGCGATATATTAAAATTATAAATTTAATACACATATTGCATGCCATTTAGCATACAAATTAAACATAAAATTAAAAACGAAATTTTTTTTTTACCATCCAAGCTGATGATTAAATAAAGAATTTTCATTTACTTACAATTGAGTAAGTTTAAAAAACTATTAATTAATTTATATTAATCTGTATCTGTAATTTCCTCTACATACAGAGATGAAATTTGCGAACTTTTAAGATTTATGGTGAACTCTATAGGCTGTGATTATACAAAATGACAAGGGCCAAAGAGTTAATAGATTACACGTAAAATTACATCTTCTGTTATCTTGAGGAGGATCAAAAACCACATTTATTTGTTCTGAAATGTATATCCCTACTTCAAGGTTTCAGTTGCATTTTTGGCACTCTCTTGTAGCTATCTACTTAGCCCTTATGTAGCGGATATCTTATTTTTGTGGACCACAAATTCTTTATTGGTTACACGACAGTAGTCGCGGCGTCGTAGACTTGTTCCAATAGTCATCCCAGATTTTCCGCTCCTTCGGTGACGGGCAACAAGTGGAAAAGTGTAGCCTAACCTTTCAATAAACTCACGACCACCGCAACGCATTGCTGCCTAGAAAAGTGCCACTTCTGGTGCAAGCAACTGCAAATAATCCTAATTATTCTTCAGTAAATTTTTGACTATAAAGCAAGGATGATCACGCATACAGGTTTAAGGTTTTTCATTTAATTATTATCAGTCTTTAATATCTACCTTTAGGGAAGCACATGCTTCCTTTACACACCATGGCCTTAACTCTCGGACACATGGTTAAACAAATTTAACAAATATCTCTCATGTTTGGCTTTTTCGGGGTAGCCAAAGCTATGCATTCCCGCTTTTCCTCTACTCTCCTCCCATGCTGCAGGTAATTTCATGCTTTTAGTACAAAATATTGAATTACAATTTAGGCTTGAGAGTCTGAACCCGTTCAAATTTTAAAGTTTGTCCGTAATCTGTCTGAACAACACTCTAAATCTATATTTATATTGAAATAATATTTCACCAAAAACAAAATGATATGACTTATTATTCAGTATGTTATACGATAAAGTAAGTTTAGATAGTGAACTTTAAAATGTTTTGGAGGTATCTGTATGATATTTCTTTGGTATATCTTAATGTTTATCTACACAATTTATATATTTGTATATATTAAATATGCTATATGTATTATATATATAATTTTTTTTACTGTAGCCGTAGATATTCAGTTTCTGGTTTAAGAGTCGTGCAATAAGCCATAGCATTAGATGTTATAATTTTATGTGGTTACAAATGTTTTAATTTAGCTTAGTGTGATGGTAGATCTCTGGATTTTGTGTAGAGAAATCCGACAAACCCTACTGGCACCTGTTGTTCTTATATTTGCAGCAGACAGACTGAATCATTAGAGCTGTAAAGTAGAGTATTACTAGTATGAAAACTTCCCCTCCCCCAAAATTATTAACGAATATTTGTTTAGAAATGCTGGAAGTCACGAAGACCCCGACGCCGAAGTAGCATATCCAGCAACAGATACGACGCCTCGTGGATATATTGCTGCTCTTTACACTGTAAGTTATATAAGAAATTTCTACGTCAGATACTATTAGGCCCTGTACACACGAGCTAAAATTTTGGCATCAATTATTTCTCCAATTAATCTTTCCAACTATGGTTAAGTTTTAATGCTAGAATTTGTTAAAAAAAAAATACGAATTTGCATACAAATGATAACTTATTCCATCCAATGTTGTATGCTATGTTTGCAGCCATATTGCATTGGGAAAATGAATGGAGTGTTTTATCTTCAAAATGCGTAAATAGAAACAAAATTTTTGGAAAATAAAAACCATATTCTTTATTATTTTAATACCATCGCAGTTATCACCTTTCTTTTTACACCCAAGGCTAAAGTGTGAATTGTCTCACATAGAAAACATTATAGTGCTTTTCGGATACTGCACATGTGCAAGTCAATAATCAGGGCTGAAAAATAAAAGAAAATTACATTTTAGAATATATACATTCAAGTCACACTATTATGACCACCCCTAGAAGTGCCATCTGCATTGTGTAGCCCATGTCGTATGGCCTGTGATGTGAACTGTTGAAGTGGGTATATAATGCGACTGACAGGCTGGCTGTACACAGTGTGCTTTCTGCTCTCATGGGTATTGAAAGTCATTTTAATAAGTTGCGAAAAAAGATGATCATCGGCTTTCTGGCTAAGGGAGGCAGCATTTCGGAAACAGTGGCGTTTGTGAACTGTTCACATGTCCCTGTGGTTAAGGTGTATCGTGAAAAAACGAAATGCACCATGGGAATAAACGTCGTGGAAACTGCGGAGCTCAACGTGCCATTATTATCCGAGGTGAACGTCGACTAGGACAGTGCATAAAGGCCAACTGATAGGCTACAGTGGATCATCTTACCATTCAAATAAACCAGGGGGCATCCAGACACATGTCTACCACAACAGTTCAGCATAACCGTCTGGAAATGGGGTTCCGGATTAGACAGAGGATGACTTCACTTATGCTAACACAGGTGCATCGACAAAAACGAATGGAATTTTATCGACAGTATGGCGACTGGACCACTGCTGATTGGCAGTGGGTAGCCTTCTCCAACGAATCATGGTTTCAGCTGCATAGAACGGAAGGACGTCAGCATGTCCGGTGAGAAACATCGGAGAACCGACACCCGGCATCCATTGCTGGACGAACATAAGGCAGTGAGGCAGTGTTATGATCTGTGGTTGGGGGGGGGCAGTGTTATGGTCTGGGGAATATTCTTGTGGTATTCTCTTGGTTCCATCATTTTTGCGGAAGGCATTCTTGGTCGATTTGGTTATGACGCCATCCTCGGCGATCACGTCCACCCGTACATTGTGGTTGTCTTTTCTTGGGAGGATGGGATCTTCCAGCACGATAATGTGCCTTGCCACATGTTTACAAGTATCCACACATGGCTGTAAGAGCATGATCAAGACTTCAAAGTTCGTCCCTGGTCCCCAAACAGCCCTGATATCAATCCAATTGAACATGTGTGATCACCTCGATCGTCGTGTTCGCCCTCTGTCTCCTTCGCCAAACACCCTTCAACAGTTGTGGGATGCACTGCAAACAGCATGGATCCAGATATTCGTGGAGACCGATCAGCACCTGACTGAATCACTGCAAGTACTACTAGCTTCTCTCTATGCTGCGAAGGGCAGTCACTCTGGATACTATCAGGTCGTCATAATAAAAGTTTCGACTGTTTATTATTGTCGAATTGTTTGTGTGATTTTGGTTATGTATTATTTAAGCACTGTTTACATCCGAGACATGAAAAAGGTATTTAAAAAAATGCAAAAAAACTATAGATGTACTGTATTTCATTACTCTAGAAAAAGTATTATATTAAAAATTATTTATGCATTTCCAATCTTTCGATATAATATCTTCATATAATTTGGGTTTAGGAATGTATTATCAAATATATATGCCACCCTTGACCCTACAACAGATCCGTTAAATATATTGATTACTAAGCAGCATGCAGCAGGAGAATTCTGTGAATTATCCAAAAGTATCCGATTGTGTACACAATGAGATTCTAACTAAAAAAATATGTTTTTGATGGTGTTAGATATAAGTTTAACTTATTAATTCAATCATTCTTAACGAATCGAAGATAAATAGCCGTTATTAAAGATCATGAGTTAAATCGGAATGTAACATCAAGTTCAGATATGCACTGAAGAGCCAAAAAAACTGGTACACCTGCCTAATATCGTGTAGGGTCCCCCTGAGCACGCAGAAGTGCAACAAGACGATGTGGCATAGACTCGACTAATGTTTGAAGGTATGCAGGAGGCAATTCACACCATGTATCATGCAGGGCAGTCCACAAATACAATCTGCGCTAATTTGAGACAGGGAAGCACGGCTGTCATGTTTAAAGATTCTCGTCAGTCGTAGTTTGTCCCCTTCTTTCACGATCTCTTTCCGGCCACAGCGATATCTAAGATGTGATGGTTTACTGGATTCCCGATAATCATGGTACACTAGTGAAATCGTGGTACGCTAACATCCAAATGTTATCGCTACCTCGGTGATGCCATGTACCATCTCTCGTGCACCGACTATAACACAATGTTCCAACTCACTTAAATCTTAATATCCTGAAATTGTAGCAGCAGTAACCAATCAAGCCGCCGACCGCATCGCGTTTCTCTGATTGGTTCCATGACAGTTATTTGCATATGTTCGCCTATACCAGTTTTTTGGCTCTTCAGTGTTATAAAATTTGAAGTACTCCAGGGCTTAATTCTTTGATCGCTGCATTTTTAGTTCATATTAACGATTTACCAGTTTATCTAGACTAAAATGTAAAAATTGTGTTATTTGCAGATGACACTAGTATATTAGTTACTGCTGAATCGCATTTGGAACATAAAAAATAGTAAAATTTTGCAATAAAACAATGTAAATATTAATTTATATTTTAAATGAATAGATGAAGATGTGACTTCTACTAAATTACTTACATTAATTACTGATCACAATTTAAAGCGGAAACAGCATGTAAAGTATATCACAGATAAATGCATTGCAGTATGCTATTTTCAGAGATATCTCTAATAAATAACATCAAAGCATTCACTTAACACCATTAAGTATGCATATTTTAATTTCGTGTAGTATAATTTTCTGGGGCGAATCTGTAGATGCGAGGAGATATTTATCCTTCAAAATAAAGCTATATAAATTATGTGTAATAAGAAAACTAGTGAGTCTTGCAGGCAGATATTAAATGGTGAACAGATAAATTTAACAGGACTATAAATATATATAGCACTTTTATTTTTCTCAGATAATTAGGATACATTAAAAAAAATTGTAATGTGCGTAGTTATCAAACATGCTGTAACAAAAATCAACATTTACCTATTAAGTCATTAAAGTTATATTAAAAGGTATATAATATTCGGTAATAAATATTTTTGATGTTACCACCTCAGCAGTACAAAAGCTTATGTCGTATATAAAAATTTATTAAAACAAATGTAAAATACTTTTTGTGTAATAATCCTTTTCAGAAAATAAATAAATAAGTCTCCTGTTGTAATGCATGTAAATCAATTGGATAGTTTAGACAACTATGCCAATGTGTATGGTGTATGCCTTAAGTACCTAAAATTTGGTATTTTTATTATACTGTGTTTATTTTTGAAGATAGTATTGTAATTGCAATAATTTTGTACATGAGCTGAAAGTTTTATTTGTGTAATTTATCTGTTATAATTACTTATTTATTTTCATATATTTTTTTGTGTTTGTATCTGTAGCACTTTCCGAAACCACTAGGCCTCCACTATTTCGGTTAATAAATCGATCAAGCCAACCAGTATAAACCCTAAATATTGTGGATTTAAGGTTCAAATTTACTGAACTGGAGGAGCACACTAAATCCCTAAATACCTCTGTTATTTTTACGTTTAATTTAATGTCTTTTATAGAGCAAATTATGCAGATCTATAAAAATACCTGAAGGAAAATGTATTGATGAATTACAAGTGCATTATATTGTTGTTTTTATTAATTTTCTTTACGATGGAAATTATATTTGATCGTTATTGTAAAATAAATTTTAAACCAGTAAACTGAATATTAAATGGATGCTTTGCGTAAGGGAGCGAGTAAATAAAATGACTTGGTAAATTTTAGAAAGAGAGTACTTGAGATTTTCTTTTTTTTACCTAGTATTAAATTTAATATTGAAACATTCAGTAATGCAGTTCCTGAACTGAACTATAGGAGCGCTGCTCAGTCTCATTCGAAGTACAACATCTTTTAATTCAAATCCTCTTTTGCCAAACGTATTCCGACAACTTGTGTATGTTATAATGCGACTTATTTGAACAAATGAGGAAGTCTCTACGACATAAAATAAAATAAATTTTTCACATAACGCTGTATGTTTTCATTATAATATATATTTTTTTTATTTCACAACATTAATTTTGAAATTTAGAAACAATCATTAAAAATTTGAATATTATTTTCAGTGTCATTTAAACGCTACTGCTTTCAACATTCCCTTTTGTAAAATTAACTCCAACAATCTGTAATATGTAACACAAATTATTTGGTGGTAGGCCCAACTGAACAGTAAGTGTCTTGCGAACTCTGTTGGTTGGTATTTGAAAAGAAAGGTTCTTTTGCTGAGCAACTGCTACTAAATAGGGGACTCCAAACATGTCCTAAGTGTATCAAACTTTACAGAACTACATCTCCGTAGAGAAGTTGACGAGGAGGACGAAGAGGATGGAGTCGCCCAGCCACACGGATGACGTCGGCCCAGGCCAAGTCTGACATTTCATTGGTTCTCTTATCCCC
>NQII01009292.1:1854-19347 GCA_002778355.1 Clitarchus hookeri | reverse complement strand
CTCCACCAACTAATTTTAATTATTACATTTCTTATCTTCATGCGTGCCGGAACTCCACCTGCCGGTAGGCTCCACCTTGCATCAATGGCTTCATCGCCCAGCAGCCCACACCCTCACTTGAATATTCGCCCATAAGTACCTCCTGGTCGGAAGGGCCCTACACGACAGCTACACAGATTCATCGGTCACAACACTTTCTTACACATAAAGAAAAAATAAACTAGCATTACTGCTCTCTAATGTCAGGCATGCGAATTGAACGCAGTGGCATCTATTGAGTAGTATTCGTCACTCTACTCTTCCATTTCGTGTTGTGGTCCAACTATAATTTTCTTTCACAAATGCTATGTAATAGAAAAGGTATCAAACATGCATTTTATTAAATCGTCACATTAAAGTCTATCTAACTAACTTTTTACTTGATTGTGGATAAAATAGAATTCTTCCGGGCCTTGTTTCGCCTTACTTGGTTTAGTCTAACTGCATTTCATGTAATTGTGAATAGCTTAATGGCATTTAACCTAAATGCATTTAGCCTAACTTCGTTTNCATTTCATGTAATTGTGAATAGCTTAATGGCATTTAACCTAAATGCATTTAGCCTAACTTCGTTTAACTTAATATAATTTGGCCTAACTTCGTATACTCTAATTTATTTTACCCTAACTGCGTTTGTCGTAACTACATTTAATATAACTTTGTTTGCACTAAAATGTCAATTTTAGAATGTTCCTGACAGAAACTGAATTTGTCCTAAAGGCATTTGGCCTAATTTAATTTATTTTAACTTTGATTGGCCTAACTGGGTCTATCCTAAAATCTAAATCTTGCATTTCACATAACTGTGTTTATCCTAACTTCGTTTACCCTAATTTCGTTTAGCTTAACTTTAGGGCAAACAAAATTAGGGTAAATGCAATGCCACCATTGAACGTTTAAGAACCCTAAGAGTTGTAAAATTTGTTAATGCGCCTTCCTTTTCTTTTAATTAAGGATACTTGAAAATAAAATAATAAATAAAATGTAAAAAAAATTTATCTTATTAAATACGTAAATATAATTTTTACTTAACAATATGGCACAATATTTGTGTTTTTTAAATTGAAAATATTACTCGAAATTTATAATACCTATTTAGCAACTTTGCTGTTTTACTCTATTATTTGATACAAATAGACCGGTTATTTCCCAAATGATTTCCCAAAAAATTAATCAAAAAACGAAATTTCCAATACAGAATAATTATTGCCTTAATAAACCAAATAAATGACTAATTTATATATACTTGCATCATGTTTATGAAAATGTACAGTCTCCCATATTTTCAGTGCAAATGGTTTCTATATATTCCTGCTTATATTGTTATATTAGAAAGGCATTCACTTTCTTCAAATATAGCAGGAGCCAAATTATTTTTTTGCTCTGTTTTATTTTAACGGATAGTTTCCTATGTCTGTCTCTTACCACATAAAAATTGTACACAAATGTAATACTTATTTGTAATGGAAAGATGTATCCTATATAAAAGAGAATTATAATTTTATTATTGCAGACAAACGATTACGTTCTCATTTTGTCTTTTGGTAGAGTTATTAAATAATTTTTGAACCTAACTTAAATAAAGAAAATATAAAATTAATTTCACTTTTATTCAAAACAATTCAAAATACAAATAAAAAAAATTTTTTTTTTAATAATAGAAAATTCTTTATACTCACCAAAAAAATCCCGAATTCCTCATAAACATTCCTCAAAATACTTTTCTTTCTGCAAAAATATTTCTCAAAAATATTCATAATTCATCAAAATTATTCTTCAAAAATATTCTTCGTTCCTTAAAAATATTCCTCAAATATATTCCTCATTCCTCAAAAATATTCCTCATTGTTGTGTGGAGTCAGTATTGGGAGGAGGAAGGAAGGGTTGGGTGGAATCAGCATTGCATAGAGTCAGTTTTCGGTGGATTCAAACTTTGTTGGAGTTAATCATGGTTGNCGGTCTTGGGTGGAGTCGGTCTTGGGTGGAGTCGGTCTTGGGTGGAGTCGGTCTTGGGTGGAGTCGGTCTTGGGCGGAGTCGGTCTTGGGTGGAGTCGGTCTTGGGTATGAGTCGGTCTAGGGAATGAGAAAGTTTGGGGATGAGACAGTATTGGACATGATACAGTATTAGCCGTGATACAGTATTGTGTATGAGAGAGTATTGGACATGAGACAGTATTTGCCGTGATACAGTATTGTGTATGAGACATTATTGGGCATGAGACAGTCTTGGGCATGAGTCAGTCTTGGGCATGAGTCAGTCTTGGGCATGGGTATATATTGAGCATTGCTAGCAATAATCAGTCTTGGGGATTAGCCAGCCTTAGCGATGAATCAGTCTTTACGAACCAATATTGGAATGAGTCAGTGTTAGGATGAGCCAGTGATAGGCAGTGTCATTCTTGGGTGGACTAAGTTTTGTTTGGATTAAGTCTTGCATTGATTCAGTCTTGCTGGAATCAGTTTTGCATGGAATCAATCTTGCATGGAGTCAGTATCTGGTGGAGTCAGTTGTTGACTAGTATGGTTTGTCGAAATGGTTGTTCGATATGGTTGACTGTCGGGGTAGGATTGTTGGCCTGCATAGCTGATATGGGCATATTTTATATTCAGCTGGTAATGGACAGTATGCATTGTTGTTCCTTTAATCTGGTCATTTAGTCTGGTTATGTGTCTTTCTTTGTCAAAGTCAACTGTGGATGAAATGATTTACAAGGTTAATTCAAAATACTGCGAAGATTTTGCTCAGTTTTGCAAAGATTTTGCGAAGTTATTGCGAAACTTCTACATGGGGATATTAATAATGAGATTCGTGTTAGACGACTTTTTTCAAGATTGGTCATCATCTGATGGTGCAGATGGATTGTTTTGCCCATTGTTGTAGTAAAATTTGAAGGAGTTGGTTGGATGGAGATAGTATTGGGGGTAGTCGGTTGTTGGCCAGTATGGTTGATATATACACTGAAGAGCCAAAAAACTGGTATAGGTGTGTGTATGAAAATAACAGAGTTATGGAACCAATCAGAGTAACACGATGCGATCGGCAGTTAGATCGGTTACTGCTGCTACAATGGCAGGTTATCAAGATTTAAGTGAGTTTGAACATGGTGTTATAGTCGGCGCACGAGAGATGGGACATAGCATCTCCGAGGTAGCGATAGCATTTGGATGTTCGCGTACGACCATTTCACGAGTGTACCGTGAATATCGGGAATCCGGTAAAACATCACATCTTCGACATCGCTGCGGCCGGAAAAAGATCGTGAAAGAACGGGACAAACGACGACTGACGAGAATCATTAAACGTGACAGACGTGCAACCCTTTCTCAAATTGGCGCAGATTGGATTTGTGGACTGCCCTGCAGGATTCATGGTGTGAATTGCCTCTTACATACCTTCAGACATTAGTCGAGTCCATGCCATGTCGTCTTGCGGGGTGGGGGTTCCTTTACGATATTAGGAAGGTGTACCAGTTTTTTTTTGCTCCTCAGTGTATGATAGACTTATTTATTTGGTTGGTCTGGTCGATTGTTGAGGCTATTTTGTATGGTCTGAGCCAATCAAGAGAGAATGGGGATGGGGTGTTGAGGACTAAATGGAGCTGGCTTGATTATTTTTAATTTGTGATGGGGTGTCCATGGCATGGTGGTTATTTGTTAATAAGTGTTGAATTCTATCATGGAATCATATTAGGCATCACAACAATTTGATGGGTTTGGAAGGGAACATAAATTTTTGCGAAGATTTACGAAGTTTTAGGGCGAAGATGTTAGCAACCAGATTCATATTTGTCGACTTGTTTCGAGATTGGCCTTCATCATCTGTTGGTGTATATAGGTGGTATGGCCAGTTGTTCTTGCTGATTTGTCTTGCCCATTTTTCTAGTCAGTTTGGCTGGAGTTTGTCTCTGCAACAGTCAGACTTAGATAAGGCCAGACTTGGGTGGAGCCAGAATTGGGCGGAGCCAGTCTAGAATGCTGCTTGTATTCAGTGGAATTAGTTTTGTTTGGAGCCAGTTTTGGTTTGAGCCAGTTTTAAGTGAAGGTATTACTGGATGGTATCAATATTGAATGAAGTCAGTATTGGATGGAGTCATTATTGGATGGAGTCTCTCTTGGGAGGAGCTAGTCTTGGGTGGAGTCAGTCTTGGCTGGAGCCATTCTTGAGTGGAGCCATTCTTGAGTGGAGTCATTCTTGGGTATAACCAATCGTGGGTGGAACCAGTCTTGGGTTCAGCCTGTCATTGGCTAGTATGGTTGGTCGGTATAGTTTGCTGGTCGGGTTTGATTGTTGGCCTGGCCAGCTGGTATGGTCTTTTAGTATGGTTTGCTAGTAATAGTCATAAATGTATACGAACATGACTGCTGACACACGAAATCCTTAGGGCCTGGTTCTGAGTCTTTATTTCGACATGCTGCTCTGATGTATATACCGCTCATTCCTCAAGGAGCATCGAATTCGCTTTTATTGTTCTGATACAAATGTGGCTTGTTCAGATAGGAACCTTGAATCCACTTGCGGTTCTGAGGACATATTGTTCTCGAATCGAGGAGCATTCAAACTTATTTGCTCATTTGGACATTTTTTTTTTGTAAATTTTATTCGAGAGAACGACGATTTAGAACACATTTAATACTTCATGATGTGATTTAGGGGGTAAAACAAGATGGGTCATTTACGGAGTAAAAGAGATAATTTCTGGAGCAGAGGGATTCATTTGCAGAGAAGAATTGGTCATTTAGGGGAAATTTCGTTCCTGCTCTACCATGAAACGCCATGCTTGACTTTTTGAAGACTTTTATTAATGATTTGGCTATGCTATGGGATTCAAGTTTCACGCGTGTTAAAATTTTAGTAATTTGGAACCTTCGCGTCGCCTGCCTTACCCCAGTAGTCCTACTGACATATTAATTTTTCTCGAGTGCCATTGATCACGGGAGTTTTTCTGAGCTCGTTAAAGGCACTATCTGTGAAGTGGAGGTCATGGAAAAAAAATACGTTTATTGTTCTTTTTGGTGGTTGTAATAAATTATTCGTAAAATTGATATTAGGATTTATTCTTTTCATGACGCTACAATAGCAGGTTGGATGTACTCGACACTATCGGCAGCTCTGCCCTCTCTGCGCATTCATGATCAACTTATCTCCACCTGTTATAAATAATTTCCTCTATATTACGTGTTTCCGTGATGCAGTGCACACTATAATTTAAAATTTTAGGCAAATATTTGGATGTTATATTTTAATTTTTTATAAAATAATCTTAAATTAATTTTTAAAAGATCCTTCAACACAAGATACGTGGAATTGTTTAGTAAATAAATTTTTATATCATAATCACATTACATTGCTTAAAATTTTTGGTTTTAATTATAGGCTAAATTAAAATATGTAATTTTATTTTCAGACATGGAAAATGTCATTTAATTCTGTTAATACTTCCGAAAATTACAAACGTCTATAATGGTTAACTCTGTAACGCTAGCACGGACAAAATTATGTATTTTACTATTCATTTTACAATACTACCAATTTAAATATCAACAATTGAAACGTCACATTACGTTAGATTTTATGTTAACGTATCAGAAATTGCAAACTTTATAATAATTTGGTATTTTCACTTTTTCGCAGTGTGATACTCTGCAGTTTAGTGGTGAGAATGCTATCTTTGTCAGTCAATAATCATAATAGATAGACAGTATATGTTCTGTGTGATTGCGTGGTTTTTAAGTACAGTATACTTATAAAATACTAACTTTTCAACGCAGGTCATGCAAAAATCACCAGAGTGGTTTACAATATTTATAAACGTTTAGCTTAAGTGTTAGAAAAAAGCTTCATAAGAAAGTTATTTATTTTATAATATTGGAAATTAAGATAAAAATTGCGCTACTAATGTTTGTTATGTAAGCAGTAATGTTTCTCTACTTGAGTGGATGAAAGGCAACATAAACTATGTACGTTTTGCTGTCCCTATGGTGTCGCATGAATATAACCGTTATTTTGATAATTTTAAAAATCTTGTATTGATTTTCCGGAAGTGACATCTTCTCCTAGACCAATTCCTCATTAAGCAAGTACCGATATCAATTCCACCAATAAAATTAAGTTATATTCATATTTCAGATCTTAAACATAGTGGTAAAACTTATAGCCCTCTCAGAACACTTGTATTCGCATTTATAATCACCGGATATCCAGTGAACTCCATCATATTCGCGAAAGCAAATTAAATGATTTAGTGCTGAGTTGGGATTATAAAAACACAGAAGAGCATCGTTGCTGCCATAAAATAATATTTAAAAAAACTGTTATTTATGACAATCTTTTTAAAAATTATAACTATTAGGAAATGACATAACTAAATGCGTGGTCATTTAATTTTGCTTTTTTGAATCAAAATATCGCGTGAGAAAACAAGAAGACTTTCCTCCCATTGTTTGTCAAAGGAACGCCGACAATCGGTGGCACATTTTGTACAACTCCCGAAGAGCATGTCTGAAATAGAGGGATTTTCATCTCCCGTGCGCTCTTTGTAGGGAAGAGAGAGCAAGAGAGAGAAAAAGCATGTCTCACAATGTTTGAAGAACTGTATTGCCGGGAATAACGATTATTCACAATTCATAACTGCCGGAGCACGTTTTTTTTCTCCCTTAGTGGCTGCCTCCAATCTTGCATAAACCATGGTCCGGCGCGTACTCGAACCTGCTCCGACCGTTATCTCCTCTGGTGTCCAGGTGGGCTGTTTATTTAGGTCCGAACCTTGTTAGCATGGCGCTTCAAGAGGCCGCGCAAGCAGATGTTTGACATTTTATTTGGCATCTACGAGAAAAGGAATAGACATGCAGAAAGAGGAAGTAGCGGGTGGCGCTGTTTGTAAACAAACATGAGGCTATATTTTAATCTCATTGTGATGATTGTAGCAGCAACCGTTTTCACCACTATAGGAACTTATGTTTATCTAATATGTCTTCCTAATATGACACCCATTTGCAATATTTTAATTTTCATATAACTCCGAACTTATAATTTTTAATTATATAAAAGAAAAGGTTGTTTGAATTGTGACAGATATAATTAAACTTGGAAATAGCGTATGTACATACCACCCTCACCCGAATATAGAATAACTTGGAATATGAATATAGAACGACTTCAAATATTAAACTACTCTCACATTTTTCATACGATATCCAGGAAATATTTATTTCTCCACAAATTATTTAGGTATTTATTTAAGTATAGCTTTATCATAGCAAAGTTCTTTGCAGTTAATAATACACAGTGCACACTACACCTCAGAAATGCGTTCAATACTAAAGATGATGTACTTCCCTTTTCTTACTCCATATATATTGTTATTTATTTAAATGTTGTTTGATGAATTGTGATGTATTGAATAATGCGTCTCGTCCTCAAAATTAACAGTATCACTTGTTTTCACTCAAGCAAAAGTACTGGTCTTAAAATTATGTAGTATACGAAAATATTACGACACTTAATTTGATGGATGTTAAAATTGGAGAAAAAAAATTTCTTTTATTAGGGTAGACACATAAATGCACAAAGCATTTTCTTCGGTAAATAACCGTCTTATTATTAGAGGCGAAATATTTATAGGAGCGCGACTAGCAAAATCAACCATAATCAACTTTCGCCTAACGTCTTACGTTTAACACAGGAATTGAACCCAGAACCTTATTTTCCAAAGCTGCCTGAACAACCCGAGCACCGCAATTTATTAACGTTGAAGAAAGACAAACAAAACATAAATAGCAATTTAAGAACCTCTTAAAGTAGCTATGTACCCACGTTATCTGAACGTGCTGTTAGATAAAAACAACAATGCTGTATTGTTAAATTTTTTTCTCTTCTGCCATTTTTATTAGTCATATTTCTTTTCTCCAATATTAGGGACACCAATACCTATGGTTGTGTGGGCTCCTCAGCCCCGCAACACACAACATTTAAATTTTCTTATTTTCTTTTTGCCCTAAACGTCAGTATTGCTATTAATACTTAATTTCCTTTTCACACTTAAACATCCATCGTCGTGCGGGCGCCTCAGTCCCGCAGCTCATACCACATCCGTTTTATTGCCTTCTCCTCTTTTTCTGCTTATAAAATTACATTTCATGTTTACATTTACAACTATGGTTGCACGGGCGCCTTAGCCCCGCGGCCGTCAACACACACTCAGGGATTACTTCCTTCCTCCCTTTAAATATAAATAAATCAATATCCATTTTACCTTATATGTATATTTCGTACTTAATTCCCTGTAATAATGACATTCGCTGCGTTGCGCAGCGTATTAGCACTCCCCATTTATTTTCCCCGTTGAATTTATTTTTTACAATTTCGGTATTAACAACCTAGAATACGGGATTATTAGTCCCTCTCCGTCTCTGTATTAAGGCGCCTACCTTTTCCGTTCTTTATTTCTATATTTCCTATTTTATTCTACCTTCCGTCTTTCATTGTATAGGAGTTTTGGGTATTTTCCCCGGGTTTCTTTCTTAATTAATCCTTGATTTTTCATTAATTTTTCAGTTCCTGTGTCACCATCTTCCAAATTTTTTTGTAGAAGAGTGTATGTCCACTGGTTAACAAAAGTCAATCATCAATGTTCATATTTTATTAATTTAAGACAATGATGTACAGTGTCCATGTGGATAATAAAAACATATTAAATCAAATTATATCATGGTGTATCGTCACAGCTGAATGGCGGAGCGTAACACTGCACTCTGATACTTGAAACTCTATTTTTCATGTCGATAGGCGGATCAAATGTAGTTACGTCGCATCCTTTAATATCAGCTGCTTGGAACTGGAATGTTATCTCAGAGAAACTACGCACATTAACGTCGCCGAAACAGCACGAATTGCAATCACACATTATTGTACATCTTTCTCAACGCTTATGTTGAATGTATTATTTAAAATATAATTTATAGCAAATAACATTTTTACATTCTTGTATTTTGCATGAATAATTACAAAACAACATATTTTAATAACAAATTTAAATTATATTTATTAGTGAACTCTGACGTTGGTGACAACAAAACATATGACAATATTGGGTAAACAAGCAAAATATCTAAAACAATTTGATAGTGGGAAATCCTTATTATCATTCCTTTATATCTGCTTCCCTAAAAAATTATATTTTCCTAAATGTAATCTGGTGGGCTCCCATACCCGCCTCGAAGTGTGTACCCAGGCTCAGTCTAATGGGGATTTCGGCAAGCATTAGTCGCCAGGTTCACTAGCAGGATTTCAGTGGGTCTCAAGGCTACGGGGGCCGCAGTNAGGGATTTCGGCAAGCATTAGTCGCCAGGTTCACTAGCAGGATTTCAGTGGGTCTCAAGGCTACGGGGGCCGCAGTGGTTGAGTGGCTAGCCTTCTCGCTTCCCACCAATGCGAACCGGGTTCAGTTCCCGGCTGGGTCAGAGGGCTTTCGCATGTGGGAATTGTGCTGGACGATGCCGTTGGTTGGAGGGTTTTCTCGGGCCGCCCAAATCACTAAATTCACTCAAGCCTAAGCCCCATACGTCTGGGTGACAAGCAATTTCGGGAAAGGGGGCGTGCATCGCGACATAGCAGGGCGTTTGGGTCCATGACACTCACCTCGAAGTGAGCAAGAGTCAAGGGCATAGAAAAACCCGCACAATAGAGTNCAGGGCGTTTGGGTCCATGACACTCACCTCGAAGTGAGCAAGAGTCAAGGGCATAGAAAAACCCGCACAATAGAGTAGGGAGCTTGGTAAAAGCTGTGTGAGAGTACGCGCAGGGATTAAATTGCATAAATTAATGGTCGGGACTCGGAGAAAGACGAGGTTACTAAAGAAAAGAATGCCTGAAACGGNCAGGGCGTTTGGGTCCATGACACTCACCTCGAAGTGAGCAAGAGTCAAGGGCATAGAAAAACCCGCACAATAGAGTTGGGAGCTTGGTAAAAGCTGTGTGAGAGTACGCGCAAGGATTAAATTGCATAAATTAATGGTCGGGACTCGGAGAAAGACGAGGTTACTAAAGAAAAGAATGCCTGAAACGGGGAAATACGATGGCTGATAACGTAAAATGGGATTGGGTGGCAGCTCCAGGCCAACCAGGAGGTGACTCAGAAGCGTTGGTTTCACCTGTAGGGCACTGAGCGCCTATAACGGTCACAATTTAACAAAGCAAGATTGTTCAATTGCCAAACTGCTGTCGATATTCCCACTCCAGCGAAATGCTGGCACAACAATATTTACAGCAGTATATACAATGCAGGGTCCCCCTGCTTCTCGCCGAATGCATCTGAAAACTGGGAAGTTCAGGCATTTCACCTACTCGATCGTCGCTCTTACACGCTGACAGCAGTGCCATCGTACCGGGTTGGAAAGGGGGAGTAATCGTGCGGGGAGTCACCCACTACCCATCCCCCAAAATAATCCGTAGGTCTTGGGTAAGCTCTAATGAGAGCTCGGTGGGACTTCCGGAATCTACAAGTGTTTTGACTGGCCGCTGGCTCAGGATGAAGGCAGTAGTCAGTGATGCTTCCAATGTCTGATACATTCCATTTCCATTCATGACGCATCCGCAACANTCAGGATGAAGGCAGTAGTCAGTGATGCTTCCAATGTCTGATACATTCCATTTCCATTCATGACGCATCCGCAACAGCAGCCCGCAGACTCCAGCAGTGAAGTTCGCTATACTTCGCCCTGTGGCACCTCGAGATCTTCCTCCCCGTCTTGTTCGTTGGGCTGCTTCATGCTCGATACGTTTCACCATTTCGTACCGAGCCTCCCAGTTCCCCATCGCTCACGACGACGGCACTTGCGCACCGGCCAGTTGGTCCGCGGACTTGTTTTTGAATATTCCCAGCCACCCCAGAGCCTGGGTTCTCCTATCCGCCACCCGGGGACGCGCTCAGTTGCGGATAGGCGCTGCATTAAGGTGGCCGCCTGGGTAGGCCGCCGAGCGGTGTGCAGAGCTCCAGCCGTCCAACGTGTCTCAGTGATACCTGCTTTAGAATAACTTTTAAGAAACTTTACGCATCTGTATACGTTTTTCAGTTCCTACGTTTATCTCTAAAGTATGTTNCTTTAGAATAACTTTTAAGAAACTTTACGCATCTGTATACGTTTTTCAGTTCCTACGTTTATCTCTAAAGTATGTTCCTATGATAGTGAAAATGGCTCAAACAGATGTTTTCACGGTCATTATTAGGTATGAACATTCCGGTATAAAACGTAAAAATGGAATAGGGACGTGCATCAAACTTTTATTTTTATTACTACGTCATAAAATAGTAGGGTCTCCGCTAAAAGTCTAATAGAGGCGCGATATCGACGGCAAGACTACGTGTCAGATAATTACTTTCCGCGTACTGGCGATGAGAGAATTGATGCGCATGTCTCCATCGCCCCTAGCGCTTCCACACTTCTAGGCCTCACAGGTGTAAAATTCCTTCAACCAGGTGGCCAACTTAAACTGCCATATTCGATCCTGCTTGCAGAGCCTCTCGCCTTCGCTGGTCTCAAGGGTCGGGAGATACCAGGGGGAGAGAGAGAGAGAGAGAGAGAGAGAGAGAGAGAGAGAAGAGAGAGAAAGAGAACACGACGTTCATCTTACGACATTTCAAACTGTTCAAAATGATGGTTTGATGTATACCGCTTTTCATAGAGCATAACAGTTTATCCTCGTAATGGATGGATGGGGGATGCATACACACTGTTAAGGACTATGATCACCACTCGGAACAGTATACATCTTCCCATAGTTGCCTTTTCCAGCGACATATGTAGAAAACCATTTGTGCTTAGCGAGTCATTAGTTAGAATATTCTGTAGGTGTAGCTAAAGATTTTGTTTTCCACAACTTCAAAAAAACTTGAAAACTTATACTTTAAAACATTTTAATGGTAAAACCTAATAGTACGCCAAAACTTTGTTTGGAGTGTGTACCCTGCTCGCCGTTAATGTTTGTATAATTGTTTACGCCAATTATACGTTTTTTAAATTAATCAACCTTTCCATTGAAGTATTAAAGCTGTCTGCAAAATCTGCTACAAATTGATATTTAGTTTTATAGTGCCATATCCGTAAATTAAGGTTTTTAAAATTTATTTTATAAGAATAAGTTTTAAGAGTAACAATGATAATCTATAGGCCTACCTACCAGTTGCAAAAAAAATTGCAATAATACGCGTGGCTAAATATAACAAACGTAGCAGGAAAGATAAATAATAGTTGCTGTTTTTCGTAGTCACTTGACAGATACCAATTTGAGAACTTAAGAAAGCAATAAATTTTCTCTTTTGTCGGTTAATTGCACCAAAAGATAACCTGACAAACTAGGATTTTTATGTATTCCCGGCTCACGCTGATTCAAACTGATATTATTACTGACAGAATGACGTACATGATGCTCTTATATTCTGTAATAGGTTATATTTTATACGCTTGTCCTGTTGCTAGATGTTTTATTACTTTGCAGGTCCTACACGGCGCGAAAAAATTTACATTGTAGCAATATTCGAAATGTATGCTTCCTCTTATAAAATTCGTGAAATTCCCGGGTTCTTATTAAACACTGCACGAATCCTAATTTTTAGCGCTATGTAATGATGACACACTAGAACTTCAAACAGTTGCAAGTTTCCTAAGCTTGTGTGATTATACTGTCGTTAACTGATACACGCTTAGTAACTTTGGATCGATAGCAAACATTAGTTTTAATACTTATGACACACTTAATGACCGACCACAGATTATTGACTCAGGGGGGTTATGGACCTTATGGTTGAAAAGTTGGACACACCTAGGAAAAGGCTGGGGGAGTGGGGGGAGGTGTCAACTGCCACTTGTTATCACATTGTACTCGACGCATATGACAGAGAGTGAGAAATATATTTCGTCTAGCGAAACTTTCAGTCATTTAATTAAATAAACTTCGTTCTTTGGTAAGTAGAGAATCCTTGCCTGCTGATTAAACAGCATTGCGAAGTTGCAGGGCTTGTAGGTAATGATAGAAGAGAGTACAAGAGCGTTGTGTGGCTGCAGTATGGACACACCAGTTTAACGGTGCTGGACCCAAAAATACCAATTATTTTACTATTGTACAAAACATTGTTCAACTCGTACGCGTTGTATGTAAAAATATTTTCCTAACATAAAAATTTTTGCATTTAACATTTTATGAATAATTTGATGTTAAATACTAAATTCTTCTGTTTCGTTTCAGCCATAAAACAAATACTAATTAAGATGAAAGAATTTACAACATAAACTAATGCAGTTGGCTGCTGCTTGACATATATGTTATCAGCAAATAACCGTTCAAGTGTAAAAGAAAAACGTAAAAAGGGCAAAAATATATTTATATTTAAATTTTTTTTCATATTTATGGTTTGTTATTTGGCGATTCTCATATGTGTCTCTCCGTAACCCATTGGATTCATTTACTTAGAATTTTTTTTTCATCTTTACAACTTAGTATTTGTTATTTTGGCTTCATCAAAATAGAAGAACTTGGTATTAGACATCAACTTATTAAAAAAATATAAAGTGAAAAATCTCGCATTCGAGGAAAATGTCATTACATACAATGCGTACAAGGTGAACAATGTTTGGTACAATTATAAAATGATTAATTTTTTTGGGTTCAACACCGTTAGAGCGTAGCGAGCTTCAGTTATCTCGCCAGACAGAGCTGGCGTAAAAGTACTTGTGTGTTCAGCCCGGCCAAGAAACCACGCCATACGGGCGCCGTGTTTACTTTCAGGAGAGTTCGCAGTGCTCCGGGGCATAGCTCTGTCCTGCTCCTGGGTCCGTCCACGGAAGAACTATGCCTCGACCACTCTCTCGTCCTTACACTTCAGATGAGAACTAGAGCCTTTATACACGCCTGCAAGCCCGCTCTTCAAACAAGTTTTTGCGTTTTAGAGAGTTTTCGAAAGTTTGTTCCCTGTTAAATGAATACTTTTGAAAGCCGTGTCTGCGATCTTCTTTCTTCTCAATGTATAACTTTCCATAACAAACATTAAAAATTACCATTGCAACAAGCTTAACAGCCACTATTAACCAGTCAATAAAGTGGCAGTAATATAAATCACAGTTAAAACCGAGCTGTGGTCAAGATATGTAAAAACTAAACCGAAAGTCCATACCAACATATGTCTGGCCTGTAGAGATGTGCAATAAGCTAGTTGGATCACCTAACGTTTACCATCTCGTGATGTGGACAAGAATGGGCGAAAGTATTTAGCGAGTTCGAGCACTCGAAAATGGTAAGATAAAACTTGCTCATAAAATATACTTTGGTCTCTCAAACTGCATTTGGTCATTCGAGTACTCGAAAAAGCGGACCGCCCGAAGTAATACGAGCAGCGAACGAGCGGGCTGTCCAACTCGCCCGCTCTCTCACGCTCCCACTGACTGCGGTGGTGTTGCAGCACACCGTCGACACCACAACTACACAGTAAGTGCACATGAGTATTGTGTATTCACTGCAGACGTAAGTGGATAGTTTCTTACGTCTTAATGCAACCTTACGCATTGCCTTCCGAGAATAGTGAAGAAGTTTGCACGAAAATAATGGAANCGTTTCTTACGTCTTAATGCAACCTTACGCATTGCCTTCCGAGAATAGTGAAGAAGTTTGCACGAAAATAATGGAAGTAGATAACGTATGAAGTAGACGTGACCAGGAAAAGGGGACGAAGGGACACGTGAGATACTAAATTTGCAGTAATTAGAGATGCAATTTCGAAACACCTTGTTGGTTTCGTTCAGTGTCGCAATTGTAATGTTGTACGTCGATTCAAAGCGGGTTCTGAGAAAACACATTTAAAACGTAAATTTTGCTGTGAACAAAACGGAGCACGTGATGCCTCTGCTCATGTACATGTTTCTGTGAAATACAACGTAACGGAGAAATGAGTCATGATGTGTGTTAAAGACATTAGAACATTTACATTTGTTGACGGTGGTGGTTTTATGGAACTTAAACAGTAACGTATTAGTGTAGGAGAAAGTTATGGACACGTTTCCGCAGCAAACGTGTTGCCCCATCGCAGCAATATCGCACAGTTTTTTTGAGGACATTGCAATGAGCTGAAGAGCCAAGATAATTTCCAACGTACAGTCAGCTGCAGAACGAAGGGCTTGTGAATTGACCATGGACTTGTAGACCAATGATTTTAAGAAAATGCATAACTTGACCGTTACTACCAGTAGGGGTAGCGAAAGACTTTCGCGACACTCGGGATACATTAGTGGCCTAAGTGCAATTTGATTAACCTTGTAAATTGGAAACAGAACATACTACCCCCCACCACCCCTTGGAGGTGTGTTGTGGTTGGCTGACGGGTTCTCCCAATCCTTCTGAGGTGTGCTGTGATTGGCTGTAGCTTGTGGGGATACCCTTTTGGTGGACAAAGCGCCCAAGCGACATTTGTGGGGCTTTGAGATTTTTGGAGGAAGTCTGGAAGGTGGGTGGCTTAGTAAGGGGGTGTAGGGTCAGTCCTTGGTTCAAGACCCGTAGAAGATAATTAGGCGTAATAAGACATAATTACATAATGTGTAATTGCATAATTAATAAGTACTTAGAGTAAGTACCGAGATTAATTACATGTACCGAGAAAGTAATTACATACTAAGTACACATGTTCACCCATCGGCTGCCGAAACACAACTGACGAGGTTGGAATTCTAGTGACTAGGGGTGGGGGAAAGGGGAGATGTAGGTTTGGACCAGGAGGGTTGAGGAGTCAGTCANGGTTGGAATTCTAGTGACTAGGGGTGGGGGAAAGGGGAGATGTAGGTTTGGACCAGGAGGGTTGAGGAGTCAGTCATTCCTTGGTTCGAGACCCGGAGAAGGTAATGAGGTGTAATCATAATTGCTTAATTAGTAATTTGGTGTACTGGGCATTTGCGTAATAAATAGGTACACGTGCCGAGAGTAATAAATGCACCGAGACTAGGACACAGTAAACGCACATTAAGTACACGTCCCACCCCGACCACTGCCCACTCGCAACTGAACTGCCGCCGCTTTTCATCACTGCCGAAGCTCATAGAGGGGTAGTCCAGCCCCCTGGTTGGAGGGGGGGAGGGCCTTTACCACCCAGTGGTGTTATCATTTAAATACAATGGGCTAAGAAAGGCAAGCCCCTCCGCCCCCTGCTCCATCACAATTTGTGGTCATGGAAGTTCCCCACCGCAGCTGCTTTTGTCCACAAGGTTTCCCTAGTAGACAGGTTATTAATGTTTACCATACTCCTCCTGTCCCATAGCAGGGCGGGAGTAGCAAACTTCCACATAGTTGTTCAGTAAAAGCAGGAATTTTGATTATTGCAGGATTTTTAATTTCTTACCAACAAGCCCACAAGTGGACTCGATGGTGGTTAGGGTTTTTATAGAATTCAAATCGGATTTCAAATGCCAAAGTTGGTTTTAAAGTTACCGTACGTCGTGAGGGCGTGGTCTGGGAAAAGGTATGCATCTGTGTGGGGCTGTGTGTGGGTTTGTGGGCAACCTGAAGGGCCAGGTGCTGTTTGGGAATTTCAACTGCAATTTTTAGTCAGGCCTTTATTTTTAAACCTCACCAGCATTTCATGTGTGATCACAACCAACCGGACCTCGCGTATTTTTAGAATCACGGTATTATTATTACTATTTGGCACTAACTTCCTCTTTTTAATTTCTAACACCTAGCTGGGGAATTATNACTTCCTCTTTTTAATTTCTAACATCTAGCTGGGGAATTATATTCCTCGTCCAGGTTATTCATTTAACCTGCTTTTGAAATTTCATATTAAAGTAGAGTCACTTACCAGGCAGAGCTGCCTTCCTCTTCTTTTACTGTCTTGTCATGGGGAGGGGAGGGAAACGTTCTTGGTTACCAGGCTTGCTGGGGAAACTCAGTAGGCCCATTAAATGTTAGCTGCGGAGGGCAACCTCTGTAACTACAGATTGGCATGGTGCAGGGAGTTAGGAGGGGGCTAATCTTGCTTCTTCCTAATCTCCCTGTTGGTCACATGAAACCCTGTTGGGTGATAAAGGGCCCCTCACGGGGACCTGGACTATCCCCTCTCTGAGCTTCGGCAGTGATGAAAATCGGCCCATCTGGGATTTCCAGTAGGTGGCTGTACCGGTTTGAAACCGGAATGGGTTGTGGCGCCACTAACGGCGTCTGGCGGAGGAGATTGTTATCGCCATGGTTTTCTTGATGTCTTCTTAGGCATCGTTGTTCTCGCTGTTCTTGCGTGCTTTTTTTTGGTTTCAATTTCAGGTTGAACGTGGGTTGTTGGAGGTAGTTAATATTCATTCGTGTTGTTGCAGTTGCAGGTGTTGAAGTGCAGTCCCCATACTCTTATATTGCGCTGGGCGGGATGGACTGGTGACCAGCGAACATCGCGTCCCCACAACCAGCTCCAATACCTGTGGTGATCAGGG
>NQII01009291.1:15432-54363 GCA_002778355.1 Clitarchus hookeri | reverse complement strand
ATGTGAAGTTCCGCTCTACCAATTGCATCACCGCGTCACCCTTGATATGGAATGCGAGAGCATGGTGTCCCGTAGATATGTTCTGGCTGCGTCTCTGTTGGGGGTCTCCATCGTCGGTGTGTGAATGCGAGAGCGTGAAGTTGCGTCTACCCCTTGCATCACCGTGGCACCCTTCCAATGAAATGCATGAGCACGAAGTTCCGAAGCTATGTCCTGGCTGCTGTGAATGCGGGAGCATGAAGTTGAGCTCTACCCATTGCATCACCGCGGCACCGTCCCCTTGCTATGGAATGCAAGAGCGCGAAGTCCCGTAGCCCAAGGCTATGTCATGCCTAGGTGTTGACTCTCTGTATGCTTTACAAAATAAACATTTCAATCAACATTTAAAAAAACAAATTTTTACAGTCTACATTAGCTACTCGTTCGGCGCCGATTTTTTTCAGCACGCAGTGTCGAACTCCGGATGTGCTGTCTGCCAGGAACAGAGCCGAACGTCTGTCGTGCCGCCTACAGTAGTGTTCGCTCGCCGACTGATGTGTACACTTGCTTTCGAAAGCAGTCGGGCAATCATATAGTGACTCTGATGTTTTAATCCTCTTTTATTTACAATGTATAAAATTATTTTAATAAAATGTATTGTATAAAAATATTACAATTTAAAACCATCATGCAGCAACCTCAATACGCTTCGCATTCGTACGCAGTCAGTTTAATAATATTTTGAGTGAAAACGTTTTCTTACTAGACGTTTTAATTAATTATAAATAAAGTATTGTAATTTATATTTAAAAAATAAGTAAAATTTTAATTTAACCAGAAATGAAACACATTTATGTTAACAGAAGTAAACAACACTTGTGATAGGTGACATATTCAGAAAACAAGCAAGCACGTCATATATGGGATGATTTCTCAACTGTTTGGTTTTAAAAAAGTGTGAGGATACTGCAAATAGACTATACACATAGTTTCCTAATAATATCACGTTTTTACTTAACAGTTGTATGAATAAAGTGATCAGACCCTTGTAATTTTTTCATTTAGTAGATGAATAAAAAACTAGGAGAAAAGTATATCTTAATCAAAGCTTTCAGAAGTGCTAAATATAACATGAACAGCTCAGTCATTGGGTCGATAGCATAGTGCTGGGGTGACCCCGCTGGGAATCGAACCTGTTTCGCCTTGGTGGGAGGAGGGTAGTCTAACCACTACCTCTGTATGCTTTACAACAAACATTTCAATCAAATTAAAAAAAAAAGATAAATTTTTACATATAAATATTTTACCGTCTCCGTAAGCTCCCCCTGCGTTCGGCGCCAAGCGCTAGCGCTAGGATGCATAGGTGCGCGATCTGGGAAGTGTCATGATCGGCGCCCGAGCGCTGGGATGTGTATGAGTGAGCGATCTGGGAACTATCGTGTTCGGCGTCGTGCGCTAGCGCTTGTGTGAGGAATCCGGGAACTAGTTATGGTGACCTTGGCGTGGCGTATCTTTCGGGAGGTGCTTGACGCTGCGTGTTTGACGAGAACAAACCATAGCATTTTTTAGCGGAATTCGAGACATTTTTAGGGGAAAATGGTATATTTTGGGCAAAACGAGGCATTTTTTTTGGGAGGAAAACACCCTATTTCGAGCAAAAAACAGGTACAAATGGCATTTTTTTTGGGACCGAGATGCTGTGTTATATAACCAAGGTCTCCCCGCTCCCTTTTTCTAGCTAGGTGTTTTGGAACCGATCATTCTAGACTACTCACATACAAAGGTAAGTTCGATCCTTTCATTTTCCTCACTGGGNTAGGTGTTTTGGAACCGATCATTCTAGACTACTCACATACAAAGGTAAGTTCGATCCTTTCATTTTCCTCACTGGGTATTTCAATTGAATAAACTCGAAAATATTTTCACCTGCTTCCGTACGATAATCTGTGGACATAATAATAATGTCATGTTTCCTCTTGAAATAATCAGAACGTGTATATAGGTTTAGCGAAACTGGCCTGTAGCTTACTCCTGTGGACCGAGTTGAAAATAAGGCCTGGTGGGTTCGCAGGTTGGAGGGGCTAATATTTGTTTCTTCTCCCGTAGCTTAGCCNACCGAGTTGAAAATAAGGCCTGGTGGGTTCGCAGGTTGGAGGGGCTAATATTTGTTTCTTCTCCCGTAGCTTAGCCGGAACGTAACACGATAGGGCGGAGAGAGGAGAGGGAACGAATAACGTAGAAAGGGTTGGTTAGAGAGGAAGCACTACAAGAGATTACTCGTAAATCCCAGATAAATGAGTCGGAAAATGCTTGCCCGTGCGTGAAGAATACATCCGGAATTTAAGAGCCGGAGAAAAATTAAACGGGCAGAAAGGAAACGTATGAACAATATCAGGCCTCTTTTGCTTAGCTGTTGGTTTCTGGTGCATCAAAAGTTCAATGCAGGGAAATGAAAAACAACCCTAGATTATCAAATTTTCTATTTTTATAGTAAGTGTGTTTCTCATCGTCTACGCTGCAAAATAAAAGTAAATCATTTGAATCGCGAAAAGCCACAGGAGTTGTTTTCTTAAAAATCGATATTTTGTATATTACAGTATTTATAAACAAAAATGAATTTAGTTTTTTTTGCGTAAAAAAATTTTAAGGGTAGAAATTTTTAGTATAGTCGTATAAAAAACATCTTGATCAGCCTTTNAACATTTTGATCAGCCTTTATGTCGGTGTGAAGTCGCTGACTTTATTTTCGTGCATGAGCACAGCAAATCGAAGCATACAAAAGTTAAACAGCCTTGTATATCCCGAACTTCATCCACACTAGCCAGGGAAATGGTCTCACTTATTGTATGTCCGCAGTTTATTCAGCACCTTTGACAAAAACTTTGGGAACAATTTTCTGCCGTAACCCCTTATTTTCTAACGAATGCACTGAATCGCTTGCTTCCAGTGAATTTGACAGCTTTATACATGAAACTGCCCCATTTATTCGACGTATGACAGTGTAACTTATCAATTTCTGAACACTTAAATGGATTTTGTTGGTTTACAGCATAAATGTAAGAATTTGGGTGTCAGAAGATTTCAGTATACAGAAGCTAAATAGCTGAAATAGTTCGAAGCTCCAAATATACGCATTGACAACATTGAGTGGGATCAACCTTCTATCAGTTTTCGGAGAAGAACCTGCCAGACGCAAAAATAACTAATAGAAAATCGCATACAGTAGGGTGGCGTCAAATAGGCACAACGCATATTCCACAGCAACACGCAGCTTACCAGCGACTGTGCAAGCTTACGTCAAAATACGTCTACGTCATGTCGCTTCGATTTGGTTTAGTTGTCTATTCTATGATCAGAGCTGTTTCGCAGAAAGGGTATCGCGCTAGTGGGTACTTCCAAATTTTGCTTCTCTGTACTTACTTTACTTATACATTTGTATAATGCTGCTTCATTCACCTGGGAAGAAAGAGATAGTTTTTGCACAGAGGTGCTAAGAGGCGTGTTAACATACTGAAATCTCACAATAAGTGTGTCAAACGGCGTTGCTCTATCTCGCAACAAGTTGAGCAACATGTTTTTCGAGGCACTTATGGCAAAATATGTATATCAGCACTAGGCTATTTGCTGAGCTACACTGAACAACAGAAATAATTTAAACTAACAATTATTTATCCTGCAAATGTGCGAAGTATTTTGTAGTACAATTTTGCATACATTACACTAGTGTTTACGGGAGGAAACATTTTAAATTTTTTAATGTTTGTTAGACGGTACTGACTCCAAAAAAATACGTATTTCTATGTTTATGATGAACTGCATTTTATTATAAATATTGTTGGTAGGCATCTTATGTATGTTAAAAAGAAGTATCTGGAGATACATAATTTAGCTTAAAGCCACCGGAAATTAATAGCTTGTACGTAATGCGCCATAGGTTGCCGGACTTCCCTTTGCTAATATTACAGCGTTCGCCCTTCGAGGTAAGCTCTCCACTAAGTTATGGTACAAACTTAGTGGAATTGTTTTCCTTTATTCCTGGTCTGTTGGTCCAAAGGCATGACATGCAAATGAAGCACCAAATAAATTCCACGCAAGTCCTACAGGGTTCAAGCTGGGACGCTGAGCAGGCTAGTTAAGCACTTCCGCCAGATATTTCTCAAACCACGATGTAGTTGACCTTACTTTGCAGACAGACGAATTAAAGTGCTGCTACAGCAACATTGCTACAGTATGGGAAACATCCTATGGCTAAATGTCTTCGTACGGGCCAGAATTCATCGATCTATCCACTAAAACTTATTGCCCCAGTCAAAAATAGCAGAAACAGTCCCAGACCATTACCAACGCAACCAGTTTTCTCTGTCGGCATAACGCACTCAGATCAGTACCGTTCGCAGGAATCCATTGTGCCAGCATGGATCTACCGGATCAGCATACTTCCTTCCGAATGTCCGATCATGTACCGTGTAGTATCATGCCATAAAACCCTCTTTCACTGCTCAACAGGTAATGTGAAAACTCGACCGCCTCTCTGTACTTCATCGCCGATTATAACATCTCGGCCTCATTCAACATTATCGATTATTTTATGTCTCCATGGTTTAAGCTTTTAGAATAACAATATTTATTTAAAAGAACAACAATGAAAATCGGTCTATGGAACGTCGGTCATTTAACCAACGTCTCTGTCTGGTTTAATGATTTTATTTCCAATTACAAGATATCTAATTTCCGATACTGAATTGTTGATTTACAAATATAACAATACACNATAATGATTTTATTTCCAATTACAAGATATCTAATTTCCGATACTGAATTGTTGATTTACAAATATAACAATACACATGCATTGAGCATTAATGTAAAATGTATAGTTTCGACAAAGATAATAAGCACAATAAAATGTTTTTTATTCTTCATATATATATATATATATATATAGCTGTCCTCGCCCTTTAAGTATGGAAGAATAGAAGATATGTTACACATGGTCTTCAGACCACCGAGGTGGTATTCCTCAACGATGTTGGCGATGCTGGCTAAACCCATTTGTTACTAAAATATTAACTAGTCCTTTAAAATTACTATGTATGTATTATCGAAGGAGCTTGATCTGTACTTCTCATAGCGGTAGGATTTGCAGAGTTAGGAGTGTTCGGTGATGCTGCCACTTTATTGTTCTTCATGTTGTAGCATTATTAAATACTAGAGAACCGGCCCGGCTTCGCCCGGGTAACACTGAGTTTTANTTATTGTTCTTCATGTTGTAGCATTATTAAATACTAGAGAACCGGCCCGGCTTCGCCCGGGTAACACTGAGTTTTACAGTGATATACTATTAAATAAATTGGGAAAAGACATGTCATTTATGTGAAAACAGAATTATAAAATTATACTATGTTGGCCTAGGTTTCTTACTGATTGTGGCAATCCAAGAAGAGGGAAATGTTTTTTACCCGATAGACAAGAAGTAGGATATTTGTTTTGGAGTGTATCTGTGCAACTATCGCGTAGTTACCACATTTCCGCTTTCCAGAGTCGATGTATAAAAATCAAAACGTGAGTTTCATCAAGTTGTATGTAGCATTAGAAATAAGTACACCTAAATACTACTTTATGCGCTTGGCTGAGGGATATTAATCGATCACCAAAGTTAAGCAACGTTCCCACTGGCACACATTTGGATGGGTGACCGTTTATTGGCATAACATCTAAGCGCTTCCGGGCTTTGGAGGGCACGTTAAATATTCGGTCGCGGTTGTTATCGATTTATAGCAGTCGTTAAGCCATTTCAGAGGTTGTTGCGCGGCCTGATAAACTCTGACACCAAAGGAAAAAAAATATTTCGGTCACATTACTAGGCGTCGCAGAATTACATTTTGTTGTTATTACATAGGAACCGTACAATTTTCCGGGATAAAAAGTATCCTATGTCCTATTCCAGGACCTAAAGTACTTACATACAAAATGTCATCAAAATCCGTTCAGCCGTTATGGAACTGAGTGGTAACAAACATACATACACAGACTTTCGCATTTACACTGAAGAGTAAAAAAAAACTGGTACATCTCCCTAATAATCGTGTAGGGCCCCCGAGCACGCAGAAGTGCCCTCAAAACGACGTGGCATGGACTCAACTAATGTCTGAAGGTGTGCAGGAGGCAATTCACACCATGAATCCTGCGGGGCAGTCCACAAATTCAATCTGCGCCAATTTGAGAAAGGATACAAGTCTGTCACGTTTAATGATTCTCGTCAGTCATCGTTTGTCCAGTTCGTTCACGATTTTTTTCCGGCCGCAGCGATGTCGAAGATGTGATGTTTTACCGGATTCCCGATATACATGGTACACTCGTGAAATGGTCGTACGCTAACATCCAAATGTTATCGCTACCTCGGAGATGATATGTCCCATCTCTCGTGCGCCGACTATAACAACACGTTCAAACTCACTTAAATCTTGATAACCTGCCATTGTAGCAGCAGTAAATGATCTAGCTGCCGACAGCATCGCGTTACACTGATTGGTTCCATACCTCTGTTATTTGCATACGCACGCCTATACCGGTTTTTTTGGCTCTTGAGTGTATAATATTAGTATGATTGGCTGGTTCGTCAGTATCACAGCGGCGCAGTTGACAAATATGTTTGCTTAACATAATTTCTTCAGAAGTTGTAACATATTACAATTGTTCAGTCTGTTGAACTACAACATCTTCTAATAAACACTCTCCTCCGTTGCTGAATTTCCTGGCATAAACTCTGTCCCCCGACTGCAAATGCCCTCAATCTTCTTGCTTGAAAATTAGTTTCCTAGTTTTACTTTATTTCCTCTGCGAAGTCGGGGTGCAATAGATTCAATCATGTTCAGAATCTCTGACCAAAGCGAAGTTCCTATGGGCTAACATTGGTTGTGCAGGGAGGAGTCACACGAGAAGTCGAAATAACACTTGTCAATCTGGTAGGGCAATCACCTAAGGTTATTCATTACAATGCATCTTTTGTACTTTGCACCATTCTCTCTGCCTGTTTATTAGATAAAAGACGGAAAGGTGTTATGTTTACTGCACGGGCCCATTTATGGATACAAACTTCGCAAACTGTAAAGATTTAAGACTATATCATTATCTGAAACAATAACACTTGGAAACCCATGTGTAAAATTAATGCTACAAAATACCTGAATTGCACCATGGGAGTATGTTGCGTATACTGGTACAACAACTAGCCATTTAGAGTACTAATCGACTGCAATAAGAAAATGTCTTACCTTGATACGGCTCTGCAAAGGCTATATGAAGTCGTGTTCATTGAGGTTTCGTATACTCCCAAGGAAAGGCATAAGCTGATGGAGGCTCATTTAGAGATTGTTGACTAATGTAACATTAATTCATTTTATGATTCCTTGTCTTGTTACTCTGGCAATCTCTTCCTCAGTCATTTCATAAAGAGCATAATGCATGTTTATAGCTCGCAACCTAATAGGTTGAACAACAGTATATAAGTTTAATTTAATCTCTGGATCCAGTGATTCCTCATAGATTTTAGGAAATTCTCACTCCCAATTTGGAATTGATAAATATTCTATTTTTCTGATACCTTCAGGGAAATCTTGAGTGGTTTAAACCAGTTCCGACCATAAAGAGAGTCTGGTTTCCATCTACGTTAACTATAGGTAGTCTCACTCTTTAGCTTCCATATCGCACTTCCACATCTGCAATCTCAAGTCACCTATTTTGTTGGCGATTTTGATTTCTGAGAATCTACCGCAACGGTTTTAATTGGCTTCCAACAGGTACGATTGCTTGCCATACCGACTGACCTAGTACATTAAAAGCAACGCCTATGCCGACCTCCATTTCCACCGCAACTCCGTTATTTTTAACAGCTGTCATTATCGTTGTTAGATTCTGGTTGTTAACATCTACTAACCTGTTCAGGCAATACAACATTTCATCTGTCGACTCAGAATTTGGGAACAAACCTAGAGCTGTTGTCGGTGTTACCAAATGGGTACTTAATTTATCCACATACGCGGTCCAAGCTAAAGTGTTGATTATGTCGAGCTCTTCATTTAACCAATGCGAGACGCTACCCTCATATTCAAATAAATCTTTATTGAAATTATTGATTACAGTAGGCATGCAACTTGCCAACTTTATGTGTTTTAATGATTTTATTTCTTATTATAATATACTTTATTTCCAATACTGAAAGGTGATTTACATAGATATTAAGACATGTGCGTAAATCCTTACTGTAAAAGTTATAGTTCCAACATGGAGAATGTAAAGAATACAATGTTCTTGAATCTCGATACATAGCACTGACCCTGCAGTCTGAACACAACATACTGCCGTAGGCCTGTGTTTACATAAAAATTAACAGCCAGCAATGAAATAATCTAACGTGGCGAGTGAGAAGGAGCCTTGATGTGGCCTAACAGCCGTCTGTCCTACATACAGTCAGAGATAGCCTATTTAATGTACTTGCACTCTGCTGTAGCTGGTTATCAGAAGACTTGATATTTCTGAGAATCCTGCTCAATTCTTACATTTGGCGCATTGTGCATCCTTGCACGGCCAGACGCAACACTTATAAATCCGGATGGTCAGCTCGTCGTACAGTTTTTCTATTCGGTCGTGCGGGTACCACTGTGACACGATGTGTGCAGGCATGTATGTATATGAACGAGTCGTACGTCTCACAGAGTATGCTGGTTCTGTCAGACCCACTACAAATAGAGAATATCGTCGTATCCACCGACGTGCAGTGCATAATGTGGCACCACAGCCAGAGAGATCCTGTACTCTGTGGGACCAGCACTGCAGTTACCTGCCTCAGCGAAAACCATTCGTCGATGTTTGAATGAGGCTGGCCTACAGACACGGCGCCCGCTGTGCCGTTTGCCTTTGAGCCCTCGGCATCGTGCAGCACGCCGTCAATGGTGCCAGGAACGTCAACATTGGACAGAAGAATCAAAGAAATGCCAACGCTTTGTTTACTCCGACGAATCCCGCTTCAAACATAGTTTAGCTGATGGTTGCAGCAGGGTTGGCGCAGAAGTGGGCAACACAACGATCCTACACTGATATGTGAACGCCATACATACAGGACGCCAGGTGTTATGATACAAGATGCCATCAGTTATTACTCCCGATCACGTCTCATGGTTTTGGAAGGCACGGAGATAGCTCAGCGATGTGTCAATTAGGTGTTGCGTCCGCATTTTCTGCTATTTTTGTGCAGCATAACGGAACGCATTCGATAGTGCAGCTAGATAATGCTCGTTCCCATACAGCTCACATCACCTAACAGGCTCCACAAGGTGTGGACACTAGTCCTTGTCCGAACAGGTTTCTATATTTGTACCCTATATAACACGCATGGTATATGATGGAGTGACATTTACACCACCGTCAACCATCTGCCCAAACATTGGCTAGTCTTCGTGTGCAGTTGCAAGAAACATGATGAAACCTAATGCCTCATGACACTATCTGCCACCTGTATGATGGAATGCCTCGTCACATCGCTACCTGTATACCTCCAAGAGAAGGCTCTACCCTATATTGAACGCATACTTTGCAGATGCTAAACCATGTGGCCTATATGCGTGAAATACTAAACACCACCCATTTGTGTTATCTTCTACCAGCCTGTGATGGTTTAAAGAAGTTTCACGTAAGGAAAGAGGGTGTAGCGATTTCAATGTCCACGGGGTAATATTATCTTCCTGATGAATGATAACAAACTGGGTTGTAAGAGAGTGAGAGATTTGGGTGGCTCGTAACGGTGAGATCTTGAGAGCCGAGGGTTGTAAGTGGCCTTTTAGTTATTTTCTCTTATACATGACTCCTCTATTGGTTATAACTCACCTGATGTATTTGTGAGCGATTAAAGTAAATAACGTTGTTCTAATTTCAGGTTGCCTCAACCACTTTCGGATCATTTTCGGTGCCTTTTGTTTAGCTTGTCCTCTCTTTTTCTTGTCTGTGACGTATTCCCTTATTAAAATCAACTAAATACCCCGACATAATGTTGCAGGCCCCAAATTATTGGGATAGTTGGTGGGAAAGAGGATACAGTAAATGTTATCTGGTGCGATGGCAGCTGTAAAGTGAGTGTGTTCTGTAAGAGGCAGCTAGGATGTTAAAATTCCACGCAGGACGTTGCGAATCCTTACATACAGTGACAGTACTGAAAAAAGTAGGATAAAACCTGTGTAACCCAAAGTGCAAAAAGGGGAATTAAGTGCTGGAATACTTTGCTTAAAGGATGCAATATAGTTACTGTGAAATGAACGAGATTAAATAAACTGATAAACTGCAGGGTTTTATGCAGGAACTAGGCGCCAGGCAGCAACAACAGTTTATATACAATATAGGAAAATATTACAGCCTTTCCCTATTTCCCTATATTAGCCTCAAACAATCCTAGCCCACGTTGGTTCGAAAAGAGTGCATCTTGATAGCTCAGAACTCGGTGAGAAAATGACTTGATTCCTGTGATATTGCGATAATGCCTTAAAGCGAGTGATCCATCATCTCGTTTTGTTAAAAAATAATATATATTTAAAACCGGAATGGCAAGATGATCTGCAACCAGGGAACATTGTACAAATGACAGACAGTGACAGTAAGGTAACATTTATTTTCGTAAAGTGGATATAACATTTTTCTTAGTACAAACCGCCGGGTAAAGATTTGCTAATTTTTGTTGGAGACACCTCTCAATTCGATGCTGACATTGTCCAAGCTGCTGATAAATACACTGAGAGAACAGCCAACAAAACATTTTGTAGAATCAACTCTATATATTAGTTTGGCTACTCATTTGATTTCCATTGTTCAAAAATGCAGTTCGAGAGTTTGTTTTCATTTTTTTTATTACAATTAGGTTAGTAAGAATGTTTGTTAGTGTAGTAGCTTAATAATGGTAGAAACTTCCTAATAAAATAAGTTCGAATGGAAACTAAGAAGTAAAGCTGTAAAACGTGAAATATTTATTCACGCAAAGTTGCCAGTAACTAAATATTATATATTATAAAACACTACTAGTCCATCAGTAGTCACTTCAGCTGAGCTTGCTAGGGCGTAGTGGTCGATCACAAACAATGTACGCTGCAACTTCCGCCGCTCTTACAATACTTTTGTTTTGTATTAGTCGAAACTGTTTAAAGTATGTACGCAGAGGCAAGATAAAACAAATATTTACGTACAACAACCACATTTTTGTTTGAGTCAACCAAATAAGAACAACAAAATAATTCTGTTTCAACAAGAAAATATTTAATTCCCCATATACAAACAATTCATTTCTTTGCGCCAAACAAACTATGTTTGATTCAACCAAACCTTTTTCTCGGTGTATGATGTTGCACTTTAAGTTTCCCGAGCAATACAACCTATTAACTACATTCACTGGACGAATTAGTTTTTAAACCTTTTGAGACATGTTTGGTATCAAGTAATTGTGCTGTTTAGAAATGGTCGAAGTATTGATGACAAAGTAATTAACAAAAAACCATATCTGGTAAAAAATTTAATAAAATCCGGTAACGAGTGATGGTGTCTTCCAATTTGTGTCTGAGTTCCTAACTACCGTTATATTTCCGCTCAATCCCCACATCATACCTAGTGAAGCCTCATTTACCGAAGCAAATAAGGCAAATTACTATACCGTGCCGCTTATCGATGAAATAATCGTAGTTACAGCTCCGCAACCAAACTGAAAATCCCCTGAGGTTATTCTTATTGATGGTGTTCCATAAAACACCGGTTTTATTAGTACTTCGAAAGACGAAACTAATATTGTAGATCACAACATAAGTTTTCCATCGATTCTTGGAACTTTAAATATTGACAAGCATAAAGAATATAGCATAACAGGGAAAAGCTATTAACTGTAGACAGCAAAAAGTTATTGGGAATGTTTTCGCAAATTAATAAAAGAGGAGACGACGGCCAACGAAGTACAGACTAGAGTCACAATGCAAGAAACAGCAAGTGGTGCAAACTAAACAAGGTGCCGTAAAAAAATATCAGAGTAACAGAAAAGAGTAGATGCACAAATATAATTCGAGCAAAATAAACGTCATCCTGGTATAGTGGCGAGAAACACAAGGTACTGTCATTTGTGTCAAACCGACGAAACGTGTGAAATTAAGTTGGGCTCTCAGTGTTTTATATCTGGCCATGTAAAGTTTGAGTAAATTAATGAAAAAGTGAAAATTCCCTGATTTGTGAACAGTGATTTTTACGGTTTTGATTAAAACACAAGTAACACCCCAGCTTCATGAACATCTACAGGCTAAATAATGAATTTCCCTATGTCCTTATGATGTTTTACGTGCATTACAGTTATTTCAAGCGTATGGTTATTTCGGACCTATGTCTTCATAAAGTTTGAAATCGGGCAACCTTCGGATGCCCAGGTGCCTACGATTGCCTAAATGTTCTATTTAAAATTTATACTTTTACATTTTGATTCAAAATATATGGCAAAATATTATACGCAAATTGATTTATTTATAATTTTTTGTGACCATAAATAAAGTACAAGGTCACCAAACTATCTGTGTAATATAAACATTATAATGGTTAGATTATTAAGTGTACTACCTTTAAAACCGTATTTTACAATACTTAATAATAAACTATGTCAAATAACACGCTTTTTAAAACATTGGTGTATAAATGTCTTAAATTATCTTTATTGCTGGCATTCGCGAAACTATCAGCGTAATGATATGATTGCTCTAGTAGGTTTCTTTTCCATNCAAATTATCTTTATTGCTGGCATTCGCGAAACTATCAGCGTAATGATATGTTTGCTCTAGTAGGTTTCTTTTCCATTCTATTGGTGTATTTTTTAAAATATAAAATGTGTTTACTGTTCTTTAAAAAATTCAACTGAACCTTGTTTGTGAAAAAAATTTACAATTGGCATTAATTCGTTATATTTGGTAATAAAATCACACTCTTAATCTGAATAAGGGAGAATTTCACTGTTTAAATCAGTTAACAGTACTTGACTTATTCAACAGTCATTTCAGCCAATTTAACAGACGAATTAGAAAAAACTGCCCATTTTTCTTCACTTATTGATTGAGTGACATTTTCCATTGATTCGTTAACCATTTCATTCTCTGTTTTTCAGTGATTTGTTTTTTGACTGATGGATCAGTTCAAAAATGTGTATCAAATGAAATAACAACTCATAAAATAATAACACCCGTAAAATATATTTCTTAAATGTGAATTTCGTATTCTGTAATATATTTTACGAGACAACATGAACGTTCAGTCGTTCATTTTGTTTTACATATATTTCATTTCATTTTGACGTAATCATCTTAGCGCTCGATTTGAAATTATTAACTGCAATAGATGTGGTGAAATGAGTGTGCTAATAAGTACTATTTGTTTTAACAATCCTTATGTTAGANAAGTGTACTACCTTTAAAACCGTATTTTACAATACTTAATAATAAACTATGTCAAATAACACGCTTTTTAAAACATTGGTGTATAAATGTCTCAAATTATCTTTATTGCTGGCATTCGCGAAACTATCAGCGTAATGATATGATTGCTCTAGTAGGTTTCTTTTCCATTCTATTGGTGTATTTTTTAAAATATAAAATGTGTTTACTGTTCTTTAAAAAATTCAACTGAACCTTGTTTGTGAAAAAAATTTACAATTGGCATTAATTCGTTATATTTGGTAATAAAATCACACTCTTAATCTGAATAAGGGAGAATTTCACTGTTTAAATCAGTTAACAGTACTTGACTTATTCAACAGTCATTTCAGCCAATTTAACAGACGAATTAGAAAAAACTGCCCATTTTTCTTCACTTATTGATTGAGTGACATTTTCCATTGATTCGTTAACCATTTCATTCTCTGTTTTTCAGTGATTTGTTTTTTGACTGATGGATCAGTTCAAAAATGTGTATCAAATGAAATAACAACTCATAAAATAATAACACCCGTAAAATATATTTCTTAAATGTGAATTTCGTATTCTGTAATATATTTTACGAGACAACATGAACGTTCAGTCGTTCATTTTGTTTTACATATATTTCATTTCATTTTGACGTAATCATCTTAGCGCTCGATTTGAAATTATTAACTGCAATAGATGTGGTGAAATGAGTGTGCTAATAAGTACTATTTGTTTTAACAATCCTTATGTTAGATGTGGTGAAAAGAGTGTGCTAATAAGTACTATTTGTTTTAACAATCCTTATGTTAGANGCCCCACCTTACAGTCGCCCCACCTTACAGTCGCCCCACCTTACAGTCGCCCCACCTTACAGTCGCCCCACCTTACAGTCGCCCCACCTTACAGTCGCCCCACCTTACAGTCGCCCCACCTTACAGTCGCCCCACCTTACAGTCGCCCCACCTTACAGTCGCCCCACCTTACAGTCGCCCCACCTTACAGTCGCCCCACCTTACAGTCGCCCCACCATACAGTCGCCCCACCATACAGTCGATGTTGATTTGACAGCTTGATTGGCAAAGTAAAGGTGAGGGAGCGGGACGCTAGGTTCAAATCCTGGACACAGAGAATTCTTTTTTTTTTTTAGTTACGTTTTATTGCACAATATAAATAGTTACCATCAGAAATATGTTTATTTCTACTAATGANCTTTTTTTTTTTTAGTTACGTTTTATTGCACAATATAAATAGTTACCATCAGAAATATGTTTATTTCTACTAATGATTTAACTAAATTCAATTAAAACAATATTTAATTCACAGCACTGAGTTGCCTGTCACTCAATCAGTGAAATTGTTTCAGTGAAACAGCAAGTGGTTTTCCATCAATACTAAGTGGAGCCATTTTCTAAGATTCGAGTAGTTGAATTTCACTGCGAATCAGTGGTTTTTCACTGATTCGAATTTAATGTGTATCAATTTGCCACTTTCATATGCTAAGCGACCATACTATTAAACCCTACCTATAAAACAAATATTAAGCTGACGTAACAAAATATGTGCTTAAGATTGCTGAACTTTGTAGTTGAATTNACCCTACCTATAAAACAAATATTAAGCTGACGTAACAAAATATGTGCTTAAGATTGCTGAACTTTGTAGTTGAATTTAAAGAAATCTGTTGGGAAACAAAATATTTGTTTAACTCGACTTTCCATGTTTTCGTGCCTTTCTCTCAGTGCGACCAAATTAGCATGAAGGGGTCGCCGTCACGTNGTTTAACTCGACTTTCCATGTTTTCGTGCCTTTCTCTCAGTGCGACCAAATTAGCATGAAGGGGTCGCCGTCACGTGTTTCACTGCGTGGAACGCGACGGGTGAAAATTGCGTCTTCCCCTCACGTTTCCAAAGTCGTCGCCGCTCAAACGCAATTCATTCAAGGTTCGGGGAACAAGGACAAAAATACTGTATCCCTGGACGCGAGGTCATCTGGCGTGGAGAACTTGCTCGTCGCAATTGCAGAACGCGAAGAGGGGGATAGTAGGGCTCGAACAAAAACTCGCGCGCCCGTAATTTGTGGAACGTTTCTGGACGTGATGAAAAGCTTTTATGTTAAGCTTCCGCATACGTAGAGCTCGTAAATTGGCGGGTAGCCATCTCGTTTTATTGTAGCGCACGTGCGCACGCCTGCAGGATGGATGTGGGGGGAACTCCCTGCCAGCTCAACGCACACTTGTGTCTCTCAAATATGAACTGCGTATTCCAGTAGCAACGACTATGTGACTCGGTGCATCTAGAAACCAGTGAGTCTAGGTTACACCAACAATTCCCTGCGAATTTATCTTAGTTGCTCCTCTTATAGTTTACATTAAAATACAAGAATTTTGTGGTTGGTTGCCCACAACTCCAGAGCATCTATCACGCACATCTTGGAAATAAATGAAATACAACTCCATNAATTTTGTGGTTGGTTGCCCACAACTCCAGAGCATCTATCACGCACATCTTGGAAATAAATGAAATACAACTCCATATAAATTATACAACAAAAACAAAAAAAATCGTTGTTTTTTTATTGCAGATATGTTGGTTGCTGTTGTTTAAATGAGTGCTTTATAAATCACGAAACTGCTGCATGTGTAATACTTCGATTTACATGCATACCCAATAAATATAAATTATTTATACTACGAAATCAAAATACAATAAGTAGTCCAGTTCGTTGCGCATGACTTGAATATTCTAGTGCATTCTGTGAAACAATAGTCATTCCGACATTCGTAACTCTTTCAGTTGGGGTTCAATTTATTATTTCATGTGTTGCAGTGAAAATTCTTTATGTTTGTAGCCTGAGTAAATTTGTGGGAGAATAGTTGTCGCATTTGTCTCGGGACCAACCAACAGTGGTTATTGTGCTTGATATTTTTGGCAGTTGCTGTTTACGAACGTAAGTTCTCGTCTCTAAGAAAATGGTATTTTTCAGGTGTAAGGGACATATCAGTACAGTGTTTACAATATATCCGCGTTCTGAACAACAAGTCTGGTGTATTGGACACTATCAATTAAAGGGTTGAAGGAGGTGGCGCCGGTGTTACGAGGAAGCAGCGAATGCACACAAACACCGGATTTCCTCGCTGGCCAAAATGAGCCTTGCACATAGGCCGTAGAAGAGACACATACCTCGATTACGGTTTATCGAGCACTTCCCAAATCAACTGTTTAAAATTCCTCCAACCAACTGCATATATTTTAACGTTAAACAGCGACTGGCCTTTCTAATGTGATGCTGGCAGTGAGCTCTGAAAAATAGTTCGGTGTATTTACCCATTCGCTCCGTGTGTCCAAAACCGTATGTTTCAAGGGAAGATTACAAAGTAACAGGGTTTAACTTCTTCCCATTACTGCGTTCAAAACAGTGCCTCGAACGTATGAAACCCCCAAGTATTCCACATTGTCTTTGGCCTACTGCGACTGTGTTTAGCATGCAGTGTCTCTTCTCAGGAAGGACATAGATTACATGCTTCAAAACGTCGCAAAGTCTTGTATTTTCTCTGTTGCGTTTTTGTGTTCTCATCTGGGGTTGGCTCTGTTGGTTACCTGTATTAAATGAGTGGAGAGAGATTTGGGCGGCTCTGAACAACGAGGTCTTCCACGATTCCCACTTGCAAAAATCCGGAGTGACTCGGCCGGGGATTGAACCCAGTTCTCCTTGGTGATAGGCCTTCATTCTAAACGCTCAGCTACTGTGGCCCCTTGTATTAAATTATTTTGTTTCTGTTCTGTATTAATATTTTTTTGGTTATTCTCAAGTTCCTATTTATTTATTGCAGTCTTTGTCCAAGTTATTGACTATCATTACCATTTTGTGGTCGCTACTTTAACTTTTAAATCAAAATCTAAAATTTTTTAATTGACATCGGCATTTTTTTATTCCTGGTTGGTTTTTACCGTGCTTGTCCTAGTTATGGTAGTTGCATTACCAGTTTGGTCTTTATTTTGTCAGATTTCTTACTCTCTATTGCAGGTGTCCTAATGACTGCAAGGATAAAGGCCCGTAGCCAAGGGGTTATAGGAAACCGCTTCCTCCACACTAAATATTTCTGGCTCCTCCTTAATTTTAATTTAATATATTATTTAATTTCCTGTGAAATGTTTATAACACTACGGTCTGCTATAAATCACACCAGTAAGAGTTTACACTAAATAATACTCAATATCAATCTCTTCATATTTGTTTTTCTTTGATGTTGTTTCCTCCTGAGCCATCAAGCTAAGTGGCTACAGGAAACGTTGGTCTGCAAAATGGTTTTTAATTTAAATATAAAGTTGTTGTTTTTAAGGTCAGTGAAGTGACCATAATATTTTGTTGTATCGACATAATATTTACTGAACAACGTTTATTGTAATAATGTACAGCATTTCTTGTAACTTATGCTAATAGTGGTAACGAACTATGCAATTTGTGTTAAGAATAAAAAACTATCTATTTACTTTTTAAATGAAACTAGGAAGAAATTCAAGTAAAAAGGTAGCATGTTTACCAGAACAATTGTTATACTAATTTTGTTCAGTTTAAAAAACGTAACAAGATCAGAGCAAATGTATTTTTATCTATTCATACTCAGACACAAAACTTTTATAAACATAATATTACATGTACTGAATAATTGTTATACCTATAAAATATGGCGGATTCTCCTGTAGCTAACTCCAAATTAATTATACGATATGGAAACTAATATCCAATTAAGATTTTATTGTTCTCACTCCCTCTCTCTGTCTCTCGCTCTACACACGCACTCAGGTAGGGCAATCATTGTTATCTTTGCCCCAATGTAAGCCTGGCTACGGGCCTGCTATATTACCTGTTGCTTCCTATTTCTTTGTCATATTGTTTTTCTCACTCCTTGTCTCTGTCTCTTCTCTACACACGCACTCAGGTAGGGCGATCATTGTTATCTGTGCCACCAATGTAAGCCTTGCTACAGGCCTGCTAGGTCACCTGTTGCTTCCTATTTCTTTTACATATTGTTGTTCCCACACCCTTTCTCTGTCTCTCGCTCTACACACGCACTCAGGTAGGGCGATCATTGTTATATGTGCCCCCAATGTAAGCCTGGCTACGGGCCTGCTAAGTCACCTGTTGCCACCTATTATTGGACATATTGTTGATCCCCCTTCCTCTCTGTATCTCGCTCTACACACGCACTCAGGTAGGGCGATAATTGTTATATGTTCCCCCAATGTAAGCCTGGCTACGGGCCTGCTAGGTCACCTGTTGCTTCCTATTTCTTTGTCATATTGTTGTTCTCACTCCCTCTCTCTGTCTCTCGCTCTACACACGCACTCAGGTAGGGCGATCATTGTTATATGTTCCCCCAATGTAAGCCTGGCTACGGGCCTGCTAGGTCACGTGTTCCTTCCTATTTCTTTGTCATATTGTGGTTCCCACTCCCTATCTCTGATTCTCGCTCTACACATGCACTCAGGTAGGGCGGTCATTGTTATCTGTGCCCCCAATGTATGCCTGGCTACGTGCCTGCTAGGTCTCCTGTAGCTTCCTATTTCTTTGTCAAATTGTTGTGCCCACTCCCTCTCTCTGTCTCTCGCTCTACACACACACTAAGGTAGGGCAATCATTGTTCTCTGTGGCCCCCCAATGTAAGCCTGGCTACGGGCATGCTAGGTCACCTGTTGCTTCCTATTTCTTTGTCATATTGTTGTTCTCACTCCCTCTCTCTGTCTCTCGCTCTACACACACACTCAAGTAGGGCGATCATTGTTATATGTTCCCCCAATGTAAGCCTGGCTACGGGCCTGCTAGGTCACGTGTTCCTTCCTATTTCTTTGTCATATTGTGGTTCCCACTCCCTATCTCTGATTCTCGCTCTACACATGCACTCAGGTAGGGCGGTCATTGTTATCTGTGCCCCCAATGTATGCCTGGCTACGTGCCTGCTAGGTCTCCTGTAGCTTCCTATTTCTTTGTCAAATTGTTGTGCCCACTCCCTCTCTCTGTCTCTCGCTCTACACACACACTAAGGTAGGGCAATCATTGTTCTCTGTGGCCCCCCAATGTAAGCCTGGCTACGGGCATGCTAGGTCACCTGTTGCTTCCTATTTCTTTGCCATATTGTTGTTCTCACTCCCTCTACCTGTCTCTCGCTCTACACACACACTCGGGTAGGGCGGTCATTGTTATCTGTGCCCCCAATGTAAGCCTGGCTACAGGCCTTCTAGGTCACCTGTTGCTTCCTATTTCTTTGTCATTTTGTTGTTCCCACTCCCCCTCTCTGTCTCTCGCTTTACACACGCACTCAGGTAGGGTGATTTTCGTTATCTGTTCCCCCAATGTAAACCTGGCTACGGGCCTGCTAGGTCACCTGTTACTTCCTATTTATTTGACATATTGTTGTTCCCACTATCTCTCTCTGTCTCTCGCTCTACACACGCACTCAGGTAAGGCGATCATTGTTATCTGTTTCCACAATGGAAGCCTGGCACACACGCCTGCTAGGTCACCTGTTGCTTCCTATTTCTTTGCCATATTGTTGTTCTCACTCCCTCTACCTGTCTCTCGCTCTACACACACACTCGGGTAGGGCGGTCATTGTTATCTGTGCCCCCAATGTAAGCCTGGCTACAGGCCTTCTAGGTCACCTGTTGCTTCCTATTTCTTTGTCATTTTGTTGTTCCCACTCCCCCTCTCTGTCTCTCGCTTTACACACGCACTCAGGTAGGGTGATTTTCGTTATCTGTTCCCCCAATGTAAACCTGGCTACGGGCCTGCTAGGTCACCTGTTACTTCCTATTTATTTGACATATTGTTGTTCCCACTATCTCTCTCTGTCTCTCGCTCTACACACGCACTCAGGTAAGGCGATCATTGTTATCTGTTTCCACAATGGAAGCCTGGCACACACGCCTGCGAGGTCACCTGTTGCTTCCTATTTCTTTGTCATTTTGTTGTTCCCACTACCTCTCTCTGTCTCTCTCTCTACACATACACTAAGGTAGGGCAATCATTGTTATATGTTCCTCCAATGTAAGCCTGGCTACAGGGGTGCTAGGTCACCTGTAGCTTCCTATTTCTTTGTCATATTGTTGTTCTCACTCCCTCTCTCTGTCTCTCGCACTATACACACACACTCAGGTATGGCAATAATTGTTATCTGTGCCTTCAATGTAAGCCTGGCTATGGGCCTGCTACGTCACCTGTTGCTTCCTATTTCGTTGTCATATTGTTGTTCTCACTCCCTCTCTCTGTCTCTCGCTCTACACACACACTCAAGTAGGGCGATCATTGTTATATGTTCCCCCAATGTAAGCCTGGCTACGGGCCTGCTAGGTCACCTGTTGCTTCCTATTTCTTTGTCATATTGTTGTTCTCACTCCCTCTCTCTGTCTCTCGCTCTACACACACACTCAAGTAGGGCGATCATTGTTATATGTTCCCCCAATGTAAGCCTGGCTACGGGCCTGCTAGGGACCCTGTTGCTTCCTATTTCTTTGTCATATTGTTGTTCCCACTCCCTCTCTCTGTCTCTCTCTCTACACACGCACTAAGGTAGGACAATCATTGTTATATGTTCCTCCAATGTAAGCCTGGTTACAGGGCTGCTATGTCACCTGTTGCTTCCTATTTATTTGTCATATTGTTGTTTTCACTCCCTCTCTCTGTCTCTCGCTCTACACACACACACAGGTAAGGCAATCATTGTTATCTGTGCCTCCAATGTAAGCCTGGCTATGGGCCTGCTAGGTCACCTGTTGCTTCGTATATCTTTGTCATATTGTTGTTCTCTCTCTCTGTCTCTCGCTCTACACATGCACTCAGGTAGGGCGATCATTGTTATATGTTCCCCCAATGTAAGCCGGGCTACGGGCCTGCTAAATCACCTGTTGCTTCCTTTTCCTTTGTCATATTTTTTTCTGACTCCCTGTTTCTGTGTCTCTCTACACACATACTAAGGTAGGGCAATCATTGTTATCTGTGTCCCCAATGTAAGCCTGGCTACGGGCTTGCTAGGTCACATGTTGCTTTCTATTTCTTTGTCATATTGTTGTTCTCACTCCCTCTCCCTGTCTCTCGCTCTACACATGCACTTAGGTAGAGCAATCATTGTTATATGTGCCCCCAATATAAGCCTGGCTACAGGCCAGCTAGGTCACCTGTTGGTTCCTATTTCTTTGTTTTATTGTTGTGCCCACTCCCTCACTCTGTCTCTCGCTCTACACACGCATAAAGGTAGGGCTATCTTTGTTATCTGTGCCCCCAATGTAAGCCTGGCTACGGGCCTGCTAAGTCACCTGTTGCTTCCTATTTCTTTGTCATATTTTTTTTCTAACTCCCTCTGTTTGTCTCTCTCTCTACACACACACTCAGGTAGGGTATTCATTGTTAACTGAGCCCCCAATGTAAGCCTGGCTACAGGGCTGCTAGGTCACCTGTTGCTTTCTATTTCTTTGTCATATTGTTGTTCTCACTTCCTCTCTCTGTCTCTCACTCTACACACGCACTCAGGTAAGGCAATATTTGTTATCTGTGCCTCCAATGTAAGCCTGGCTACGGGCCTGCTATATTACCTGTTGCTTCCTATTTCTTTGTCATATTGTTGTTCTCACTCCCTCTCTCTGTCTCTCGCTCTACACACGCACTCAAGTAGGGCAATCATTGTTATATGTTCCCCCAATATAAGCCTGGCTTCATTCCTTCTAGGTCTCCTGTTGCTTCCTATTTCTTTGTCATATTGTTGTTCTCACTCTCTCTCTCTCTGTCTCTCGCTCTACACACGCACTAAGGTAGGGCATTCATTGTTATCTGTGGCCCCCCAATGTAGGCCTGGTTACGGGCCTGCTAGGTCACCTGTTGCTTCCTATTTCTTTGTCATATTGTTTTTCTCACTCCCTCTCTCTGTCTCTCACTCTACACACGCACTAAGGTAGGGCGATCATTGTTATATGTTCCCCCAATGTAAGCCTGGCTATGTGCCTGCTAGGTCTCCCGATGCTTTCTATTTCTTTATCATATTTTTCTGTTGTTATTTTTTTGTGGTGCATATTTCCGTAATTTTTTTATTCGTGTTTGGCGGTGGACATAATTCAAATTATCGAAGTAAAATAAACTAGAATTCAGACATGCCCAAATGTCACATCTCAATTACTTATTCCCTATCACATTTTTGACGCGATATTATCATATTTTTGGTAATATTAAAATGATTTAACTCGATCTCGGGTTGATGAAGTATCTCTGGTGCTACTATCTAAATATTAGGAAGCGGTCCCGCCAGGATGAGTCACAGCGCATGTTGCTTGCTAACAGCTGTGAGTACAGGTCCACTGCCCCATGCTACCGGTACACCTCACTTAGTCATATTTGCACATTATATATTGGCGTTTCTGTGTTACTTTCCATTGCATATGCTTCATCACTGAATTCCTGTTTGCAAGTTCTTTCAGGTGACGTTGAAATAAATGTATGTTTCCAGGAGAAAAATGGTATGTTTTTTAATTATTTCTGTCCTTACACGTGTTACTTATAGTGTCTTCGCAGCAAATTACTTGCCCCCGTACGTAATTTCATTTAGCGAAAACTGCATTTCGTGAACTGCATCCTTTCCAGAAAATTTTGGAGGTGTACACGTTAGGCGGACCATCCTTTATGAATATGTATATATGTGTGTGTGTGTATCTAATATAAATATAGATCACATAATACAATTAGTTGAATATTTGTAAATACGTAGTGATTGAAATGTTTATGGCAAAATGCTGTAAATATAGCATTAGGTGCGACTTCGTGGCTGGTATTGAATAATTTGACATATGTAATATTTTACAAGTACGACAGCATATAATTTAAATGGGAAGTAAAAAATATATATAATTGATTACCTTTAGAAAATTATCATTGAATGTCTTTTTTTTTGCACATCACTAAAATATTTATTTATATCGACTGCATTTTAAAACAGATGAATAGCATCCAGATGACATACATACTGCGAAGAATTACATTAAAGGCAAGTTTTTGGGTTAATATGGCTATCCAGATAGGAAGTATTCTCTCAACGACAGTATTTTTTTTGTTCATCTGCATCTTTTTAAAAATTTATTTGTTCCCATGGTAAATTTTAAGGCTATGGAATAACTGGTGTAGTTTATATTGTCTGTGTTTGTTAATATTTCAAGTCCGAGTATAAGATCACAAAATTATAAGTATACACGTTGGAGTAATGGTTAGCAGGCTGGGCTGTCAGAGGGCCGCTTTCCCTCCTTCGGCAAACATAATATATTCATGTCGCGTAATGTGTTTAATAGTGATGCAAACGAAATTTAAAAACAAAGAAAATTTGAGAATGATGCTAAAATAGTTATTTTTAAGTGATAGTGTTTGACATATGGTAGAAGCATGACTAGTCATCAGTATGCCATCTGATGGCTGTCAAGTGGTACATCGACGGGTCATTGCTGTAGTAAGCATATGGGCCNATGCCAGCTGTTGGCCAACTGTTCGCCGGCTTGGCATCCGACTGTAAACCATAGATGGGCCATTTGTGTTCACCACACCTGGGCCAGTTATGGGCGGAGTATGGCTAGTTAGTGGTGCCACTTCAGGACCAGCAATGGTGCCGGGTGCATGCCAGCTGTTGGCCAACTTTTTGCCGGCTTGGTATCCTACTGTAAACCATAAATGGGCCATATGTGTTTTGCTACATGGGTATATTGTTCACGAGCACTACACCATGGCACACTGATCTGCATCTTAACCCGCATACTTCTGTCTTTTCAGCCAATTGTATGGCCTTTTAAGAACTGGGTGCAGGCCACAAGCCCTATGTCACTTGTAGCAGTGACGTTTCTGCGACATCACTCTATTGCGTAATTGGTTCTGTATGTCGTCTCGATTGTATAAAAATAGATCAGACGTTATGGGTATAGCGATTTCCATGCCCAGCAGTGTATAACATTAGGTTCGGAAAAAATCTTCCTAATGAGGCCCATAGGGAACATTAGACCGACTTATGAACTTGACACATTATAACGTATTTATGTTATTATCGGTATTTTCCGAAGCTGTTATTTGAGTGTGCGCGACAAAACGCGCAAGGGAGTGAGTCATACACATTACCTGTATTTAAGCTCACAATGGATGGGAAAATCGAAGCATAAACTTAATGGGAAACAACTGCAAACTATTGAACAAAAGTTAAATTTCAAATAAGTTAATGTTGTATTTGTGCATAACAGAGTTCTATACATGCAATAGAGTTTTAAAATTTATTAGATTTATGTTTTGATTTAATTTTCAGTTCTTGCAACATTATAAATTTATGAGATGAAAATCTTAAATAAGAGACATAGATATAACTTTACTATGAAATAAAAGTGGCAGTCAAATAAATGAACAAATAAATATACTTTACGAACATACGTTTAATTGATTCCCCTCCCAGTTAAAAAATTCTTTAAATTGCAGAAAAATTATGAAGTTTAGTTTTAGATGTAAGAGTTTTCTAATCTCCTTATTTTTATAATACGTTTATATTTAACGTGTTGATAAAATTTGGAAATGAGTATATTGCTCCGGCTACTCAATTAGCTTATCGTGAAATATTGTACAGTACTTAAGATCTTTGGGGTGAGTATAATATGAAACGTACATACAATTATTATAAATACAATTAATATTATTATTATATTAAATAGTTTTGAAATTCTAACATTCTAATTATTAGTAGCATTACTACCAGTCAAATAGAGTGGTTTTCCCATGGCCAGAGATTGCAGAAACCGTATCACACCCTGTGAAGACGNCATGGCCAGAGATTGCGGAAACCGTATCACACCCTGTGAAGGCGTGGCAGAAGAGCAGATAGCGCATCTGTCTTTCAGAGAGAGATTTCTGGATCTTTGTGACGTCATAAGAGCCGTTTGATGTGGTGAAGAATAGTGGTTGGTGACTGCCTGAGCTATGGTACACCAGCATTACAAGCACGTCTGTATCTTCTGCCCGGACCTGAAAGTAGACCAATGCATAATGAACCGTGCGAAAACACATACGAAAATTTTTAAAGAATGTGGATTCGCTTCTTTTTAAACAACCCCATCCTCTCCGGGCAACAACTAGTACAGTAGTTAATGAAGAAAAACACAAAACAAATGTTACTGACCTCAACAGAACTATCTGAAGCAGCAGACAATGCCTCTCTCACAATCGAAGTGTCAGCATCGTTGTCACACTGCTCCACAGTAATGTGATGTTTTTGGAAGGTTGAAGAAAGGAGGTGGATAAGCTCGCTCTTGTTATGAGTGTTGTCCAGGAACTTCGCTCTTGGGGTCCAGTGAACCATATCCGCTCGAATTTGGAGATCACAGCAGGAATTCTTGGTACGCCGGATGTGGTCATGATCTTTTGGTGATCTGCTGTAGCCATCAAAGACCACAATAATCTTCTGAGATCGGTGGCCCAGACACTGCACGTAGCTGAGGTAATTGTCAGCGATCTCCTGCCAGGTCTGATGTTGTTCCCACTTCACCATGTAAAGAAGCCATCCGCCATCAATCACCAGAGTCCAGCAGGGTTGGTTACTGAGGTCAAGTGGTTCAGTTAACGCCTTCAGGCTTGTCTTTGCAAAGTCTGCCTTGTTTGCCTTGTTCATCTTATGATCTTTGTTGCTGAACAGGGACAATGGGAACAGAGTTAGCTCATACTGTAAGCTTGTCTCAACTGTCATATCCCGCTGGGCGAAAATGACCAATCTGTTGAACAACTTCAGTGAGTCAAGGTGGATCTTCTTTTCGTAGACTGTGGGTATCTTTCTGAGTGATGAGAGTGCTAGAACCTTTGACTTGACATCCATGGTCGATGTCACTGACTGTCCATCCATCTTTTTCTGCATCTCCATCCCTACTTCAGCTGCTCTCTCAGCATTGACTGAGTCACATCCTGTGCTTGTGAATCCTGTTGAGAAAGACACAAGCGAATTCTTTTCTCGATCGTTGTCGAATGGCGTGTTTTCCTCTAACCAATTCAGGACAAGTTCTACTGCCTCTGCATCTCACTTCATCTGTGTTTTGGCAAGGTCTCTGTGAAGTGGAGCATGTTTTCTGAAGCCTTCCTCCATCCGCTGGTTGATCTCAGAGAAATGACTTAGGGTGAGCACCCAGCATTTGTGGGCAGAAACACTGTTTCTCATTCTCCCTCTGCTTAGTCCACCTTCTGACTTGGCTGCCTTCATTAATGTCTGCTCAATGCAGATGTCACACCAAGTGCCAGACCACTCATGGCTGGAGTAACGGACAACGTGATTCCCTGATTCCCGTGAGCAGTAAAACTTTCTAAAAAGTCCTTGTAAGCAGGCAAACTTTATAGTTCCTTCATGAGTTGACAGTACAGCCGTGCGCCTTTGGCGTATTGATGATGGCCTGCAGCGGCAAAGATGTCAAGCATCTGGGTTACAATGCAGGTCAGATGCTGTTTGTTGTCTGCAAGTCGCTCAGTTCTGATAAAGACTTTGATCACATCTACCATATGGTGGTACTGCACCCAGAGTGCGGGTGTTCTTCCTCCTTCTGCGAGTCGTTTGAAGGTTGCTACACTCAGATGTCCTGCAAAGTATAATTTTTATTAAATAACAATCAACTCCGATTTATGAAAAACCCATATTTGACCATCGCAAAGTTACTGAAAGCTGAATAAAAAAATCGATTTTTGAAAAATAATTAATCGGTACCCTAACTTTAGGAGGTTTTTTTTAGGGTTTCCCACATGAGTTGAGTTTCANAAATAATTAATCGGTACCCTAACTTTAGGAGGTTTTTTTAAGGGTTTCCCACATGAGTTGAGTTTCAACATTTTAAAACATTGTTATTACACACCTTTACAAACATTTTGGTGAAAGAATTGTCTGGTAACAATTTAGTTTGCAGTTTTTCTTATCTTTGCCTTACTAGGTGTCGACAAAGCTTAATCGAGTCTAGAAAATTACACCAAATGGACGAATCCCTGCATCCGTGCCCACTTAGTGCAATAATATTTTACACAAGAGCTATTTCTTACTAGGCATTACATTACCATTTTCTCTTTGGTTTATTCTTAACGATTATAAAAAAAATATTGTCATTTATACATAAAATGTAAGTAAAATTTGAACTCAACCTAAAATTAGATACTTTTTACGTTCACACAAGTATGAAACGCTTGTATACATGTCATATTTAGGAATTAACCAAACACATTATACATAGCATGATTTCTCAAAGGTGTGTTTCGAAACGTTTGAAGAAACCTTGAACAGACTATAACGACAAACAGGTACAGTCCTACTTGTTCGTAGTAAGCGCAGTGTCAGCCGGGGATTTACGTGCGTATATTTACGAGGTTTGTTAGTCCATACGCAGTGTATTCGTGCGTGCAAAAGAATATTACATCCTTAAAAACACGGTTTTGTAACTGTGTTTCAGCGATCAAATGGCAATTGTGAGAGCAACAAGACGACATCATTTCAGGTCTTCAATGTAGAAATGAGAAGTCACAAATAATGCCTAATTCACAGGCGCGACACCCAATTAAGAACACAGTTTTGCGGAGGTATTCTGTAACTACGAATTAGAAACGGCGAATACGTACGTATCGGATTACCGCTGGTTTCCAACGCCATCATCAATTCATTTAGTAGCCTACTGTTGCAAGAAGCTTAGCGAAACAAAGATTTCCGGAGGTTTCGTGAAACAAAGTAGATAAACCTCTCGGTTGGCAACAAATAAATACTTACCGAACACATATTATAAGTCACGACTCAATCACTTCTTCTATTCGTTATTAATCCGCCGGGAAAGGAGGAAAATTAACCACGAAAATGACTGCAATTTAGAATATATAAAGTCAATGACAGCAATATATTGGCGGTGCAGTGCAAACAACTGTTTGAAATGTTACATCAATTATGGTATAAAAATTTAGANTTGAAATGTTACATCAATTATGGTATAAAAATTTAGAGTGATCACTTTTGTCAGTTTGGTCAACAGGGGCGCGGACTTTACATTTCAGTGAATCTTTACCTTATCACAGAAATATAGATGGTGACTTAAAATCTTTATATGTGTATAAATATATATTTACATTGGCGTACTTGATTAAAGGTTAATTATATTTAAAATAAATATACAAATATGTAATGTTGACGTAATATTATTGTTATTATTTTAAGAGTGACATGGACTATTTTAAAGTGTCTTTAATATCTTTAGTTTGGAAAAATTTATATAAGCCTACGTTATGATAACGCGTAATANAGTGATCACTTTTGTCAGTTTGGTCAACAGGGGCGCGGACTTTACATTTCAGTGAATCTTTACCTTATCACAGAAACATAGATGGTGACTTAAAATCTTTATATGTGTATAAATATATATTTACATTGGCGTACTTGATTAAAGGTTAATTATATTTAAAATAAATATACAAATATGTAATGTTGACGTAATATTATTGTTATTATTTTAAGAGTGACATTGACTATTTTAAAGTGTCTTTAATATCTTTAGTTTGGAAAAATTTATATAAGCCTACGTTATGATAACGCGTAATATTAACTGCATTAATTTCAATATATTTATATTCTGTAATGTTAAATATTAAAACCACCTTCAGCAGCAAATGAGTTTCCGGGCACCAGCACACACCGCTCTGGCTTCGTCGAAGACTTTCTGCTGCACATCCATCTCCACGTAATCGAGTATAATTACAACACAGGCAGGCAAATGCAACACAGAAATTAGTATGCATAAAGATAACGATAACTATGCAGATACATGCACAAACATTAATTTCTCTACTCCATTCATTAAAATTAATTTGTAAACAACACTGTCAACGTTTTCGCCAGGTTTCCCAATGACCTGGCTGACTGTTATCTAATAAGTGTAGTTTGTCTTTTTTTTGGTGGATACAATAAAAAAAATTTTCTCACCTGTTCCATATTTTTATTACACCTGCCTTCGACAGAACAGAAGAAAATTAATTTGTTTGCATTTCTCAATGATGTAAGTTGAAACAGGCACCATAATTGGTAATATTACAAATGTTTGCATTGCCTGTTACTTCGTTATCAAAGAAATGTTTGGAAAAATACAAAAACAAATTACAGTGCAGCGTGGCAGAGTTTAATAGGCGGTTATTTCTGGAGAAATCGAAATCGGTGCAGTGGGATAAAGTAAATTACGTATTAATTTGTTTTCAAGTAGATTGTGTTTTAATATTAATCGAATAATTTTTATTATGTGAAGAGATTTTCACTACATCAACTACAAATTAGGTGCAGATAAGAAATATCGTGGTATCAGTGTTTTCAAAAGGATTGCCATTTAGATCACTTTACACTTCGCAATACGAGAATTTACAGGTTGTTGGCGGTTAACTGACCCCTTTTGAAATATAACTTTAAAAAAAGGTCACTGCCTATACACCTGAATGTATTTTAACATGTACACTGGCTGGAATCCGCCCAGTCAAGTTGGTTACAACACAGGATAGTTCCATATCGCAACATTGAATTAAATTTATCAATTAAAACATGAATGAATACTGAAATAATTACTTTTGTTGTCAATATTTTTGATGAATATAAGTGTCGGTTTTAATAAATTTGTAAAATAATAAGGCCTAATTTTTTAATAATTGTATAGTTTCACTTAACGGGCACATTAATGAAGAGATCAGGTCATATGTGCAATGTTTATTTTAATTGCTGTAGAAGGTTAAATAATGTGCGTACAAGTATATCTTAATCGGGACTTTCAAAAGTGCTCATATTACAGTGAACAGCCTACACGGGAAGCTACGCTACTGTGAGCAACACTACCGGAAGTTTCCAGTGAGTGTAACTCTCTTCCATGCAGAATGTCGCTCTACGAGGGAAAGGACGGCAACTTCTCGTCGCTGAATAGCGTGTTAACTTGGTCTCGTGGTATTGTTGAAACTTGCTTCGGAATTAAACTCCTGATATTTTTCGTACCTTTATTTTTATGGGTACATTCCGGTAAAAGTATTTTATTTATCTTTTGTGAACTACCTACGATGCAACAAAAATCAGGAAAGAAAGTTTTGGGCCTGGAAAACTGTGAAAACCTACCCCCAATGACTCGTGCTGCTATCGTAAACGTCTTTCTTAATGCGAGTCAGTCACTAGAAATTAATCAAACATTAATGAGGCACAATGTGTTCTTTGTAAATAGTAAACCAGCTTTTTTAAATTTAATTAAAATATAATGTATTTTCTAATGTGGATTATGGTAGTGTACATATTATGGAACTCTTGTGGTTATACATAGATCGAAATGTGGTATTCCATCGTCTAAAAGTTTTAACAACTCTGTGTAATTAATTTATACAAAATTGTTTGTGACAAAATAAAAGGCCATAGTGTATTTTAATATTTCGTAAATTTTTTTAGCATTATTAATACAGGAATTTTTAACGTAGTTTTTTAACGAGTGTACTAGTTTTCACCGATGAACTTTTCAGAGAAATATTAAAGAAGAATTAGTTAATCGATGGAGGTGAGTAAAAACATAATATTCAATCAGAATCCTTACAGGAAAATTGTACGCATAAATAAAAATGGTAGGTCGTACACATTTTATCAAACAGAAACATGTTGCACGCCTTATGTCACAACCATTTGTACGCCAAGAAGGAATCAGTGGTTAAAACGGGGTTTTATTTTTGCTGTGGTGCGGAGAAAAACTGCATTACCTTTTAATTAGGCCTGTTTTCCACCCATCATTGGAACAGAAGAAGAGTACTTTTAGGAGCTGGTTAGACATCCTGATGACTGATAATATATGTCAATATGAACGGACATGGATTCTAAGAAACGCTCTGTGTTACCGTGCGGAAGATTTCCCCACAGTTATTACATATTTTTACAGGGTCACGAAAACTTTGATATGGAGAAAGCTGGCATCGCAGTTAATCGCACGAATGTATGGTGGTGGACAAATGAGGTAAATGTCAGACTAAGGTATATCTGAAATATTACGTAAACAAACCAAATCTGTGTGTCCGTGGGCATTATATTTACTCTTTCAGGCACATTTGTATGTATATGTAATTGCAGGTGTTGCAACGAACATCGTTTTGTTTGGAACTGTACTAGCATCATTGTTATACCTCTGTCATATGTCAGTTACATATATAAACACGTTATAAACACGTGGTTTTGTTTGATTGTATTGGCTGCAGCCCTTTATGCGACTTCTACAACGAACGATATATCTTACAATGCGAGGATCTTCCAGTAATGGATACCGATATTTTTCTGTGTTAGTTTTCAATTCATTGAATACATTTCCTGTTTTAATGTTCCATACACAGACCACCATGACTGAAAGGGTTAATTGGAAATGTCTCCTGTGCTATAGCACATGGGGGCTTATGAATTTAACGACTTCCGATTCACACCAGTGCAAACGACGATCAAACGCAATGGTTTACCGGACAATCACGCCGGTAGTTTGTTTGAAGTGCTTCCGTAATTATTGGAAGGGGTTAGTAATACTCAAGTCTGGTCGTCCAAGCATTAACATTACACAACATGTTCCTGCTGACATCGCTGCAAATGAAGGCGACGTTACGATACTGAAGTTCAACTGGCAGAACAAGCAAACATCGTCAGTATTGCAGATTTTGCTGTGATAGGCGTCTGGTGGTGCTTCTTGTGATGATGCAGTGACGCCACCAGATGTTACTGGGTCGTGGACAAGAGAAGCCTGCATGCCAATCAAACGGCCTTCCTCACCGATGGTTTGTCGGGATCTTCCAGGACCTTTGTACCATGTGGGTAAACCTTCAGGTGTTCATTGCTGCCAACACAATTCGTGTGTGAGCGCAGTCTGAATTTCCCTAATAACGGGTAATTCAGCGCACTGTCAACGCTGTGACCTGGAGCTACATCGAACTCTTTATCACTCGTTTCTTCGGATGCCTCTTGCGTCTCCTTCGCGTACCTATCTCTCATTTGTCACTCATGCAAGAATCGTGCACGTCATGTCAAATGCGTTGTTCTGATGACTGTTTATGTATACGCCACGCCAATAGCGTGCAAAGCACGAATATTTGGTCGCCTGTACATCATCCGTCTGCGGGCCTATTTGCCCAGCTTTCACGGTTACTGTGTGTAGCAAAAACCGTCACATCTCATAACTGATATTCGAATCAAATTACCTCGTGAAAGATAAGAAATGTGTTATTGCAGCACAACCCTTCGCATAACTCACAAAGAAAAAATGAGCAGTCGTATTCAAAATAAGTATATATAATTCATTCACATAGTTTAAAGTATACATTTGTATTGCAAAACAGCAACGCTTTATAAAATGATGCTAAAAAGAGATAAGCAGTAAATTGAAATAAACTTTAATTATAAGTTCTATTAATTTGTCTTCTTGACAATTGACTAACGTTTGAAACCATCTGCTCTACTGCCAGATACACTTTGACCAAAAAAATTGTGAAAGACCAAGTTAAATGATATCTTACATAACTCGTGATCGACAGAGAAAACATGTAGATTCCGACTCCATTCGGAGATAAATACAAAAAAGACGAAGATCATAAGCTTGGAGTGGTAATTGGTTTCAAATTCTCCTCAAGGTGTCCACATATTTTAGATCTATTTAAATTTATCACTAAAGTTTGTTTTCCGATAGTTACTTTTAAGACGTTTTCTTAAACACTGCTTTGAGCTATTACAGGATAGTCAATTCATGGGTTCTTCACACATTTTGAATATAACGTTTCGAAAATCACCCAATGAATTACTTTTTTTGCTAAATAAATATGCCATGTAATAGGACCATTTTATACTTGTGCTAACATAAAAATTTATAAATTTTTTTAAATTTTAATGGATGTTTTTCTAAAAATTTGTATATCAATTATAATATTTCACTTATAATAATACGAATATAAACACACACACAGAGAGAGAGAGAGAGAGAGAGAGAGAGAGATAGAGAACATATGTTTTGGTAATGCCTAGTAAGAAATAGTTCTGCAACATATTATTTCACTGAGTACGTACAAACTCGGCATGTTGTCCCTTTGGTATAATTTTCTAGGTCCGGTTAAGCTTTGTTTGCATGAAGCGGAGGATTATCGTGGAAGTAGAACTTTAGCAGGGCTTCAGGAGAGTAGGAAGTAACCGTGAATGTTCTATGCCTAGCTGCCTCATTTCAAAGAGAAAAGATTGGCCAAAGTTATGATTGGCGGAACGACTAGTTCCCAAGAAATAATAATTTTTGCTGTTGTGATGTTGTAAGACACGTACACTAAATTGGTTACATTTTGACGTCATGAATTCTCGCTCAAATGATTACAAGTCAATGAAAATTTTTGTCACTAATTATGAATTGTACAATTCTCATAGAAAGCAAGGCCTTCAACTCTTTACATTGTCCACTGCCAACTTTGCTACAGATATGTCAGTCATTGTATTATGAGAAAAACATTTTTACATGTTGGTTGGAACAATTTCTTAAAGAGAACCGCCCCTCCCTCCCCTATTCCCCTTACCGACCCCTCCCTCAACCTCTAATAATAAACTCGTAGTTATTCTAGCTTCTTTATATCCATCAAACTATAGTCCTTTCACGGTTACTTCCTACTTTTCTGAAGCCCTGCTACAGTTCTCTTTCCAGGATATTCCTCCACCTCGTGCAAACAAAGCTTATCCATGTCTATAAAATTACAGCAAAATATAGCGCACCGCATTCATGCGCACTCAGTTTAATAATATTTTCCATAAGAACTATTTATTACTTGGCATAACCAACACACCAGTTTTATCGCTGTTTTTATTCATGTAAATTATAAAGTAAATATTATACTTTACAGACAAAACATAAGTAGAAGTTTAATTCAACGAAAAATTTGACACTTTTACTTTTAGAGAAGTATGAAATTCTTGTAATACATGGCACATTTAAAAAATAACAAAACACGTCGCAAATGGGGTGATTTTTCAAAGGTTTTGATTCTAAAAGTGCGAAGAAACCGCAGATAGACTATATATATATATATATATATATATATATATATATATATTGACCTTTCACAGCAGTAGAGGAATAACGACTGAACTACGAACTCATAACCACGTCACAAAATTAATTCTTTCAAAATGCGAGTTCGTAGTTTAGTCTTTACAATGTGTACTACTGTGGAAGGTCAACAGCTAGTTGGCTATGGGTAGGGCCAGTGACTTTTCGCGAAAAAATTGGAGCACACAGTAGACTTAAATAGTATATACAAACCTCAGCTGTTGTAATACCTCCATTGGCTGCTGGTGCCGTGTCCGTCTTTGACCAAGCCACTCAGGACTAAGTAACTCCAACTCTGAACCTTCGTGATTCGTGCGCAAAACGTTAACACGGGCCAGAATATTTTTTAGCCAATCAAAGAAGCAGGACGACCCTACAGTGTTTTGCACTGTATCTTGTCTCGAAATCTTTTCGCGAAATACCACTGCCCCTGGTTATAGGGACACTTTCGAAATTTTCTTTTTTTAAATACAAACCAGTTATAGAAAACGGAATAATGAGATATGGTAATGGGAGGTTCCTGTTAACGCCAACCATGCACAACGCGAGTTGTGGTCTGCACAGAGCATACTGCGAGTGACAGCTGGCATGTGGCCGCGCCACACAGTCGCCCCTACAAGCGAGCCGAGCCCCGGTGGCTGCGGAAACGAGTGACGAAGTGCGGGCGGGGAATGCCACGGCCAGCGTGTGGCTGCGGGAGAGAGAGGGAGAGACGGAGAGTTTAGCACAGGCGGCCACGACGATGGAAGCGACAGTGTTAGGCCGTGCGCTAACCTGTCTGGCTGCCGCGTTTGGCGGCTCCCATCCCGGCAGCTTCCTGTCCCTACAAACGATTCTAATGTCACACAAGAAGCCATTCCAGCTTTACAGGTGCATTGCCCAAACCGCAACTAACACCGTCTACTTCAATGCTAACTTCGTTACTGTTCTAGGAGCCACGGCGGTGTTTTGGTTAGATTACTGGCCTCCCACTCACTAGAACCGGGTTCGCTTACCGGCGGGGTCGCTCGCGAATTTTCGCATGTCGTACCGGACGATGCCGCTAGTCGGCCGGTATTCTCGGGGAACTTCCGTTTCCCCACCGTTGAATTCCGGCGGTGCTCCATTCTCATCTCACTTCAGTCTCATCGGCTTTCAAGACCTCGATGTTGAAGAGCCGGCCAACTCTCTCTACTCCAATCTGTTCTTGTTTGAAATGCGTTCTCAAAAATTACGCATAAGGAATTATTTCACTTATAATATTTATAATTGCTATTAATCCTCAAGTTTGTAACAAAACCATCATTTACGCACGATCTCGGAGAACGCATTGCAGACTGAAGCATCTGCGCCCCTAATAGAATAAAACTTAATTTCTAATGACGTACTACATTTGTTCGTAAAACCACGACAAAATTACCCACGAAATAAATGCGATTATTGCGCGTTGAATAGTATCTCTGAAGCGCTCTCTATAAGAGCCTCTTAAAACAGATAAAAAGAAAATAATTTTTTTTAGAAATTTTTGCTATATTTTATTGTTTAATGACACATTATTTAGATGATAACGTGATTATAATATAGAATCATTTACAGAATACAATTCAGCGCGTTTTTCTTTGTTTTGGTTAGCCGGTAGGGGGGGGGGAGTATAGGAGAAACGTTAGATTTTGACTAAAAATCTGTTTCGAACAAATTTGAAAAAGTTATTTTAACAGAAAGTTTGTTTTCACCTATAGAGTTGATTGAAAACACAGAAATGGCAACTCGTAATTTATTTGAAATTTGACGTATGGTTCACCTGCGGTGAGTATTTAGTAACTTCTGCTACCTTGTCTTAAAATTGCATCTCGGAAGTCAAAATGGAAATACAGGAGAACCGTATTAAAAATTTCAATGAAATACATTTTATAAAATTCCTATAATATGGACAATTATTTTCAGCTTCATCCTTATGTATTAATTTTGCTCAATTGTGAGATTCGTGCAACAAATATATATATTTAAAATTCCCACAGCTCTTTTAATTCATTTTTGGAAATAATTTTCCTCCGTTGTCATAATTTGTCAGACTTATTTCATATTATAGCGAAAAAAAAGTGTAAAATAGGAAACATATAGATACGTTTTAACTCCCTTAAATATTCTTATCATATCTTTGGACATTGTGCAGTGTGGACACTTATATTTTGTGTGATGATGTGTAGAATATTTCATACTCGAAAATGTTATAACAGCCAATCAAGGTAAAATGTTTAACATAATAACTCAACTGAAAATAACCAAGCAGATTTTATTAAAGAATAAATATTACTCTTAAGGAAAATAACTATAGTCGACTTTATTCGCTATGATTTTGAAAAGTTCTGGTTCAATATTTATTGAAATTGCTTCTTTAGAAATCAAGTTGTAGTCTAAGTAAACTACCTTCTTGCTTTATCCTTTAGTTTCGTCACTGGCAATTTAGAGAAAAATAATGATTATAAAGACATGGTAGAAACTTGATGCGAGTCAAGAGAAAAATAGAAGAGACACGCGCTCTTACCTACTCTTGTGTTGCTTCCCTGAAGGTGACTTTCACAGGGAGGGGCAAAGATTTCGCATTCCTAGTTGAAAAATACTATGTGTACCTACATCTAACAAAATATGTATTTGTTTTATACATTCCTGAATACATTTTTTATAAATTAACTATCTTAAGCCCCAATAAAACTTACAATTTCAAGCTATAAAAAAGGTCTGCTTAAATGGATCACTATGGCTGACTATTTACTCACAAAGCTGGAAAACAAATCGTAACTTAGCATTGGCGTTTCTTAGTTTATTTCACTGGATCCCGAAAAATGCCAGAGTCAACAAAATAAAATTTGTTAACTTATTTAGCTTTAACTTATTTTACACGCCTTCATTACATAGGAATTTACATTTCTCTTTCGTAAAACCAGGATCCTAGCTAGCACCTGAATATAAACAGAAACAATGATTGATGCTGCTATATAACCTTAAATCATGTATAAACATTTTATTATATTTGTCACACAGTATCCTATTCTAGGTGCATCAGAAACCGTACATGAAACGACCATAAATTAAAAACACTAAATCAACATAACCGACTGGATAATAAAAACAAAGAATAAATACGAGGAACATATTACACGAATGTACAATAACCGGACGACAAAAATAGAGAGAAAAGAAAAAACCGGTTAGAATAATGCCCAAAGAAAAGAGAATGGATCTATTGTTTAGAAATATGAGAGAGAGAGAGAGAGATAGAGCTACTGAAAATAAGTTTCTGGCAATTTAATGTATCCGTTCTAACGTCCCTTCAACAGCAAACGCATACATTGATCGCTCCCAAACATAGTAAATCTGAAGAGAGATTATCGAAATAAAAAGCTAAAGTATACATATTTACAGCCCACCTTTTATAGGCGAGAAGAATAACTGTCACTTGATCTTCACGAGGAAGACTGAAGTTCAGATAATGAACCTTACACGATTACGCCAACACGTGTCCAGCGGAGTGGATGGCTAAAGTCCGCTATCAAAATCCCGGAAGGAAAATGGTGATACCTACGAAATTACCGAGGACTTCCCTCCTTCGTGGTGTTTACGTGGCTGCTTGGGACGAAGTGTTTTATATTAGTTTTTCGTCGACGACCACACACGCGACTACTCGTCCGGTTCGACTTGCCGAGACACGGCTGTTGATGAAGCACGTGACATGTCCAGGAAGAAAATTACCGTACGTTGGAAACTACCGCACCTTGGAATCATCTCTCCGAAGAAATGAACCAAGTTTTGAAGCGTTCCTGCTTTGGAGGGACTATAAACATATCTATCCGCCTTCCACATGCGCAAACGTACACACAAACACGCCAGGAGTTCAGATTATATTAAAAAAACAGGTGACCTCACTAGTTCGGGGAGACACACAGGTTGAGTATTAAAGAATACCCCAACTTTGAAGTTCTATAATATCATAACCAAACAACATACAACCTTGATTGACAAACCAAATGAACCGTGGAACCATGAAGTTTGTTTACCATACAATCATAAATGTTCAATATGACCACCACGGGCGGTCCGAATGACATCTATGCGATAATCAAACTCGTCCCGCACTCTTCTCAGCATGTCCGTTGTTGCGGTTTGGATGCCGTCCGTAATTCTCGTTTTGAGGTCGTCAATGATAGCGGACAATGGTGGACGAAACACTTGATCCTATATGTACCCCCATAGAAAAATATCGTACGGGGTAAGATCCGGGCTTCTTGGGGGCCACTGATGAAGAGCCTGGCCACCAGCTGCTCCTCGACCAATCCAGCGTTGCGGCAACTTCTCGTTCAAGTATCCGCGAACAGCTAGGTGCCAATGGGGTGGCGCACCATAGA
>NQII01009291.1:0-12086 GCA_002778355.1 Clitarchus hookeri | reverse complement strand
TCGGAAAATTTTTATTTTATATTTTTTATTTCTTCACTTTTTTCTTAAAACTCTATTTTTATTATACACATTAACTTTTTTTACATATAAAAAAATAATTCTAAATATTACTAAATAATTTCAAGACTAAATACAAACGTAAAAGTTATACATTAATTTTTTTTCATTTATTCCACAATATTCAAAACATTTTAATTTAGATTAAACTTGAAAACACATAGTTAAACTACCTTAGCCGAAGGTGTTGCTGTACAGAGCCTTACTACTCACTATCTGAATATTTTTAATGAAAAAAATTTTAATGCATTGTATTTCTATGGTAAATTTTACTTTTTATTGTTGATAAGGGTTTATAATATATATTATTAAAAATTTTAATAGGAGGATACAGAGACCAACAGAACTGATTTTCTCTGAGGTGGTTCACATAGGTAACTCGCTTTTGACTATTATTCTATTTCTGTAAACGAGTGCAGCACGCAAAATGTTAAGCTTACATCAGTATTTGTTTCAACACCCGACGGAATGATTTATATCGTGCAGGGATCCAGAAATCCCGTTGTGTCATTTGTCAAAAAGCTAGACTTTACAATCCTCTATGAAATCAAACCTCAGTTAGCTGTTCATTGGTTGATGCCTCGGGTTAATATTAAATCAGGCAGCAAAAGATTTCTGTCCCTTTTCCATTGTAGGTGAGGTAATGCCTTATATGTAGTGGTACCTGTTTTTTCGCGAAAATATTTCAGGACAAGGTGTGTTCCGAAACACCTTAGCTCAGAACCACATTCGTGGTTGGAATCATTTTACTTGTTACACGTCTCGTTTGTCTGCCCGCAAGTCAGGAACAGACAGTATCGGAGAATCTTAGTTCTTATTTTCTCACTCGTATAGCAGTCAATCTTCACAGAGAGAGAGAGAGATAGAGAGAGAGAGAGAGAGAGGTGGTCAGTAGCTAAATGAAGACTGCAAGGATATTGAAGTCTAGCTTCCACGCAAATCTTTTCGCGAAAAACAGTTGGCCTTACTTATATTCATCGACGACGACTTTTCTTACAAACTGCGATTCAATTGAGAAAGCAAGTCAAATGGACCTACATGTTTTTCAAGCAAAGCGTAGCCTAAAATGAAAACGTAAAATTCCCCGGACTTTGGCAATGGGGCAAAATATTTACTGAATAGAGCTAATAAATTTAAACACGAAGTAAGTGATAGAACTAACGAACCTTCTTTCATCTACATGAGTACAAATAGTTTTTAATGAAGTTCTCAAAAGCTTAGGTGGTATGTAGACATTGACGTCACGTTGGCAGCAATATCATTAGAGATGAAACCACAAACATTTACAGTAGTGAAATAACCATAAATACACACGTTCCTTACCCGGGACTATAACAGAGGAGGTAGACTTCCACGCATCAACTTCGGATGTAACCAGTATTAAATTTTAATACTGGGCTATACTAACCTAAAATGTTTACAGGACCATCGTTTGAAAATAATTGGCTGAGCCACTTCAATTACCTATGTTTAAATGGCCTACCGTAGCGCTACTGGTGTGAAGGATTTGGTGTGATCGGTTCATCGGTTCCAGACGTTTGGCACAAAAACTTTATTTTATTATTTAGTGCTAACTTAAAAAATTGATTCAAAAGATGTTGTGTATTCGATGCTTCTAATGGGTACTGTCAGCAAACAAAATTTAGTTAATATTTTTTAATTTGTTTAAAAAGGATTTGGCAAACATAACTAAATTTTTATTATGACCACCATTTTGAAAATAAGTGAATTACACCAATTAAATTGTATAAATTTGCATGGCCTTCTGTAGCACTACTGATATACGAAATTTTCTGGAAATTAGTTGAATTGTTCCGGGAATATGACAAAAATTACAATTTTCTCATTAGGCATTTCGCCCACAAAGGCTGGCAAAAGAGCATCTCTGCGCTCGTAACTGATGCTTACAAAATTATGTTGAAGTTTGTCGAATTTATTTCATATATATAAAATAATTATATAATTTTTTTTTATTTGCGCTGTTTGAAAAAGAGGCCTGTCGTATCCAAAACATGTACGTCGACATGCTCCACTTAAGCACTAGTTTCTGGTAAAATGTGGTGGGAATTTGCTGATTGGCCTTTAGATGTGTCATAAAACACATACATTTTCCTGTGACTCTCTTTATAAATAAATTATAAAAAACAATTTTGTATAAGCACTTTCAATGCTATTCATTGATACTTTCAATATAAAAAGTTAAGTTATTATCAGTTACATAGTTTCGTAGATATGCCTAGGCTATATTGAGCTAAAATATTTACATAGCCAACAAACAGAAAATGATGTATGACCCACTTAAAGCACATAAATTTATATGGCCTACTATATTTCAACTTTTTCGCCAAATTGAGTAGGAATCGGTTAATTATTAATTTTATGAGTTGTTGTATTAAAGTCTAATTTTTTCATGTAGTTCTATCTTACAAAATGCGGACAAATAAGGCGTTGTATGGACACATTTGATAGCTGTAATATACACTCAGCATATAAAGTTAAGTGGCAAATGATTACATGGTTTCGACTTTATAGCACTCAAAGTTAAATATAACTAAATGGCCGCAATTTTGAAAGTGCCTGGCCCACTTAAATGCTACCAGTTTATAAAACCGGTTGCGGTACTATTGTTTGCCAAATTTGGAAGAAACTTTTTGTTGTTTCACGAGACACGGCATAAAATATTTTATTACTCATGTGGCGCTATCTTAAAAAATATTGGAGGGATGAGGCTTTGTATAGACTCATCTCATATTTACTATAATCACTGTAAACATACAAAGTTAACTTGGAATATTATTACATAGTTTCAGCGATATGGAATAGGCTAAAACAGCTGTAAATCAGCCATTTTGAAAGTAACCCCACTTAGAAATACCAGTTTACATCACCTGCCGCAGCACAACTTGTTTGCCAAATCTGATAGCATTCGGTTAATTCTTTCCCGAGATATGAAATAAAAACTTTATTTATTCGTGAGTTGCTATCTTACTAAATGGCGGACAAAAATTCTCTATACAAACACGATTTTGGTGGTGATATGTACTGACAGCATACTAAGATTGGTATATATTTGTTACATTGTTTCGTAAATTAATCATTCTAAGCTAAATGTGGTATGTACTGACAGCATTCTATATAGGTAGCCAATTTATAAATAAGTGGTTAAATGGCATAAATCATATTCATTTACATGGCCTACTACAGTTCTAATTGTTAGAAAAATTGGGTAATAATCGGTAGATTATTTCCCGAGGCAAGACATGAAAACGCTATTTCTTTATGTGGCTCTGTCTTACAAAATGGTGGACAAAAGTAGAAACTTGGTGGCGTATGTTATTCTTGTAATATATTATATATACTTGTAGTATACAGGATGTATCAGTAGAGCGGTTACTTTCTTCCAGGAGAGATAGAGTACACCTAGACGACCTAGACACATAGCAATGCATGGTCGGAAACGCTTTCCTGGCGCGGTAGTGACTACACAAAACACAATAAAGTAAGGACACGAACAGCGTGAGTAAACATGTTTATTTTCTTAGTGTTCAATGTGGGACCGCTTCCTAACAGCAGCACAGCACCAGTACCCGTAATCTGTTATGGTAAGTGGTATTGCAGTGTGTGGCTGTACATACGCAATGAAGTTAAAGAGTGAGAAAAACTGGACGCTCTACTTATTTGCGGTGAGTGTTGCAGAAATGCCAAGCAAGCCGTCCAAAAGTATGGTGAAAGGTATCCTAATCGGACGCCCATATCACGGCAAATGATACGAAGAATTTGCACACGTCGTTTGATACGATGTGATTGGAATTCCACAAAAAGAGTGCGACGAAAGACTGCTACAGGCGAGACGCATCAGCACGATGTGCTTGCGCGTGTAGATGCAAACCCCCACATGGGTAGGCGGGAACTTTCCAGGTTCGTAGGAATAAGTAAAACAAATGTGTTACGGATTCTGCGCAAACGTAAATTTAATATATATCACGTGGCTATTTGGCAGCCATTAAATGATGGTGATTTCCAGCAGCGTGTTCAGTTTTGTAGGCGTGGTCTGATGATGTATGTAAGGGATGACAGCAATTTTCTGAAGAACATACAATTTACCAATGAAGCGATCTTCACCAACCATGGGCGCGTAAATTTACGTAATATTCACTACTGGGCGACGGAGAATCTGCGTTGGGTTTGGCAGGTGGAACACCAGCGACAGTGGAATGTGAACGTGTGGTGTGTAATTGTTGGAGACAACGCCATAGGGCCATACTTCATTCAATAGACAATGATTGGCTGTACGCACGCTAATTTCCCCAGATACCTTACCGGTACTTCTGGAAGACATACCGCTCGACATACGTCGTGATATGTGGTTTCAGCATGATGACTGACGTGCGGTATTTTGCTTTGTTGGCGAGGCAAGTGTTAAATGGAAAGTTTCCAAACCTATGGTTAGGGTGTGGTGGTGTTGTAAGATGGCCAGCTCGCTCCTCTGACCTCACACCTCTCGATTTCTTCCTGTGGGTAACACTGAAAGATAGGGTGTACAACACGGTTCCTACGACGCCAGAAGACACGCAGGAACGTAATGTGGCAGCTTGCAGAGGCATTACGCCAGAAACACTTCAGGCCGCTCGTCGCTCGCTACATGTGCCTTTAGGGTGTGTATTGCTGTCGGTGGTAAACATATTGAGCACATGCTGTCAAAAGACCTAATGTGAAGCGATTTAACCATAACTGTGCTCTTTTGTACTATGCATACGGATGCGTTTTCATTTCCCCTTTGTTCTATTTTTGTTGTGCATCTGCACGTACTCGTTACTCAGTAGAGTTAATGACTAGGAAACAAATCTCCTGAATTACTTTGGAATCTGAATAAAACGTAATGTATTGACATCAAACTTGCACTCGCATTGCCCGTCTTCCCTCCGCTGCGGTGCTCTCCTTGTCCAACATCGCATTCCGTGTCCCTCGCCCCATTACGGTAAGCGCTACGCTGCTATAAGGAAGCGGTCCCGTCAGGATGAGTCACGGCGCGTGTTGCTTGCTTACATCTGTGAGTACAGGTCCACTGTACCATGCTATCGGCTCACATAACTTCATCACATTTGCACATTATTTTTGGCGTTTCTGTGTTATTTTCCATTGCATATGCTACATCACTTCCTATTAGCACGTAATTCAGGTGCCGTTGAAAAAATGTATGTTTCCAGGGAATAAAAGTCATATGTGGTTATGTTAGTTCTGTCCGTACACGTGTTACGAATAGCCCCTTTGCGACAAATTACTTGCCCCCGTACGTGATTTCATTTAGTAAAAACAGCATTTCGTGATCTGCTACCGTTCCGGAATTTTTTGGAATGTCCACGTTAGGCGACCAAGCTGTATTATTTAAATACATTATACTCAGAATTGTAAAATCTGATGACAATCGGTGTACCGCCTCACATGGCTTGGCACTTTAAGTTTGTAACGTTGTTTAACCTCTTTCAGATTGACGACTGCTTTCTTCGGATGTGAAAATAGTGATGCACGCACCAAACTAAGTACTTCCTTGCAGTAATCGACGAAATCATGAGTCAAACTGTTAAAAGGCAGGCAACCAGTGACATGATAAAACCTGCAGGATCAGTTATTTGTGTTGAAAACCATCCTGTACACAATCTATTTTGCTAAAAATCACACTCTCTAGTGGTCGTTAAAGCGTCGCGTTCATTAGACGAGGAAGCCAGACAGGTAAATACTAGCGCCGAATTCAAGGTTAAAAAAAAATGTACAACCTCCGATCAAGTTGTCACGTGTTTAGGAGTCCAGAGCCCACGAACAGGTTATCTTTTTACTTGTTACCAATAAACAAAGAATCCTTAAGAGTAAAGCTTGTTCACAATAAAGTGAGCGCTTTTGAAATGAACTTCTGAAGTGTCACTACCTCTAGCTCCATATGTTTTAGCAGGCACACTGAGCGGAATGCGGGCAGTGAGGTTGGTACCGGCGGAGGGAAAGTAGTTACATGTCGTGACGTTGAACTGAAAGTGTGAGGTTAACATTTAACAATACTGAAATTATTTATTTTAATTCCTTTTTATTTAATGCAGATAATTGGGATGATAAACCAATTTGTGGAAGATCTACTTTTATAATTAATTCACAGTTTCGCTTGACCAGCGCATGAATCAAGTGATGAGGCCCGTGGCAATGTTAATTTTCCATAATATGTAATAACACACAACGTTCCAGCAAGTAGCTCTTAAGCAGAGATTTCGAAATTGCTCAGTTTATCGTGAACAGCATAGACATAAGTGGAACAACCGCCGTTTACACCGCCAACTGCAGCCGCACTCCTCAGCAACATGACGCCACTGTCCGGCAACATGTCGCAACGCTGCGCCGTTCGCCAATCAGCGTTCGATAATTTGCTCGCCAGCCGGCAGACCAGCCAATTGGGATTCTTCTGCAACACGCAGTGTATAATCAGACACAAGGCCCGTTCCCAGGTGTCCACGCAGCCAATAGGCGAATTGGTACGCCCCCATCAAAGGAACCACCCCGTCATTCACAAATGTATTATACATATTCTGTGGTATAACCGTGTGCAATATATATATGTGTGTATTAACCCAGGCAGTTCTTGTTACTGTTAACCAACATATACATTTCCGGTTGTTCGTCAATATTCGTCAATAGTAAGAAAAAGATCATCAATAGACAAACACTTAGCGAGGATATTCATTAGAGTAAAAAAATACAAATATGTTGCGAATCTTAATGTTACATTCAGCTTCGCTACTTACATTTTCTTTCTTAAATATTTGAAAGCATATATATTCTATAACGATGCAAACCTTATTTCGGGATTACTTTTTCCTTGCTCATTGACGAAAACTCCTAAGAGATTATTTCACATTTTATTTCTCTATTGTCTTAAAATAAAAAAAGTGTATTTCAATCACCAGCCTGTATCTGATTGTACTAACTCTCCACAGAGCTTTTTCCAAATCCAGCAAATTAAGTATTCTTATAAACATTCTAACCTAACGGAGAAAGCCACCTAGCACCTCTCGAAAACGAGTGCCGTTTCAGTGCTCGTCAGCAGTACCTTGAATGTAGCTGACGACACTGAAAATACTGATTTGAGTACCGGAAGGCGGTGCTCGTAGCGCAAACTTCATTCGTTTGCCCTATCAGGTAGTTCACGAACAAGGTATTTCTAATAAAATCACAAGGAGAGAACGACAAATATTCATTCACCTTGCGCAGGGGAATTTTTTTTCTCGTGCTCTCTATTGCCTTCTGTTAGCGACCATCGTACAGCAGCTTACAGACGGGGAAGGCGAATTTACCTGATTTTCGGATTTTACGTCCTGTATGTCAGTGAACTCGGCCACGTGCGATAGTCAAATGACACCCGAGGAAGCCGACAACTTAGAAGTGAGAGACGCTTCTCTCATATCCTATAAAGGCAAGCGGGTAAGTTGGTGGGCTAAGTCTCGTCAGAAAATAGATATCTTAGTATTCAGAATTGAAAGGAGATGACGTTTATTTTGAAGGGAACGTGCCTACTGCTTCGCTGATTGGCTCCGCGAAGCTCTTGGTCGGGCATTGGGCCTGATTGGGTATTGCGTGCTGCGGTAGATACCTTGTTGGCTGGGCTGCCGGAAGGCAAGTGAGTTGCCAGGCGATTGGTTAGCGCACTGTGTTCCGACATGTTGCTGGCCAGTGACGTTGGTTTGCTGGCGTGTGTGGCTGTAGATGGTGGTTTGAACGGGTGTTTAAATCCTGTATTCTTAAGCATTCTGTGGTATCGTCGGCAGCCGTGCCTTTAGAGACAGAATAAGTTGTCCGAACAGTAAACGAGTGAAGGAATCAGTGGTTACCTGTATTTAAGGATATGCGCCGTATTTCTCTGGAGTATTTTCGGAAAACCATAGCAAACCGGGAATCGGAACCCGAGTCCTCCTCAGTGCCGTCCAGTGTGTTATCAGTTTATCAACTCTCTTGGTATATGATGAACCTTTAAACTATCCCTGTAATGAGCTGCTTTATAACATGAGTTACGATGACCAAATGAAAAGATACTTAAAAAATATGCCATTTCAGAGGTATGTCACAAAGGAAAATATATACACGAAAACAAGTCAACATTAACCTTTGTCGAAAAACACTTAACCAGTTTTCCTGAAGGCGGGAATAGATACGCTACTGGTCCTCCAAGGAAACCGCGTGTTCCTCTACGCTCTGTTCGTAGAGTCGTTACGTTTTGAGCTTCCATACTTGTCTTCACGTCAGTGGTTCTTCTGTGTTGTCTTCGTTCCGTGTAGGTAGTTATCTATTTTGTCTTATCATTGTTGTTTTTACTTCATTTCTCGTATTGTTTTGTTTCATTTAGTTTAGTAGAATTCTTGAATCAATTCCTTATGGGGGACTATTATTTATATTTGTTAACTAACTTGTTAACAACCGCTATTCTTGGATTTTTTTTGTTTCTGTTTTCAATCTCATCACCTGTGTTTTCTTAGACAGCATACCACTGCAATGGCGTATGTCGGAAGTAATTTTTCAATCAATCACTTCCTCCCCCTCACCACTCCACTCTCTTCACAAATAACATTGAAAGAGCGTACGATTTACGATGCTAGTGGATACTATCTTACGTTAGCGTATATTTTGATACCAATAATATTAATATCAATGTTTCTGTAATTTAATCTACATTAAACATTCACTTTCAAATTTTATCTTATTTTTGCTAAAACATTTTGTCTTATATGTCTGGTATAAGCTGGTACTGATTTAAGAAGTAAAATACCTTATTGCACAGGATCTTTGACGTGTTATTTAAATGAGGTTATTGGAAATGATTTGTTTACGAATTATATTTTCGTTGACAATTTTTTAACTCCTTTGTGAAAAGTAGAAGTTAAGTGCAACTAGAAACGTCGCGTACTAAAGGCGTTTTATAAAACTACGGAATTATAAAACTACCTTATTTTTGTTAAATTAAAATTTTACTTATATTTTATTTGTCAATTATAATAATTCAATTACGATCAAAATGAAATAAAACGTAGGTGAAAAATATGTGTTGGTAATGCCTAGTAATAAATAGTGCTTATCGAAAATAATATTACACTGAGTGCGAACGTATCCGGTGTGGTGTAAATTTCTATACTTAGTTGAGATTTGTTTTCATGAGGTAGAAGAATAGCCTAGAAGTAGAACTTCAGCAGGGCTTCAGAAAAGTTTGACGTAAACCTGAACAGTCTACAATGATATCACAGAGGGAAGTGGGCTCCAAATTTGTCCACAGTTACTTTTTATAAATTTCGGTGTCTGTGTGTTAGCAATGATATTAGACACGGTGTGACTTCAATTACGTAGTTCGAGCAGAAACCTCCTGCCTTTCAATGACATCACCGAAAAGTGCTGACACTTGTCGAGTTGGATGTGCAGCCGTTACGCCCGCTACGTCACATTAATGGAATTACCGACATTAGAGAGAGAGAGAGAGAGAGAGAGAGAGAGATTCCACCAACATTACCCTACGTCGACGTAATTCCACGTGACATGCTCAGCCGAGATTACGCTGTGTATCCCATGAACACTTTTTAAACAACACGCTGACGGCTTTGCCAGACGCTCAGCAACCGGCATGTCACGGCTGTTCATTAAATGAAGAACGTTTTCACAGCGAGAAGGTAAATGGCCATTCTATTGACTGGCCTCACATGGAAGTGGTCTTATTGATTTTGTTCTACATAGTGCAGTCAGTTAAATCACGAAATTTTTAGTTCGTGGTTGCCTACATTTAAGGCGCCAGCCCACTAGCTTTTTTGAATATGGCCATGGTGCCTGCCTCTCTACAACCAGGGCGCAAGTCAATCCACAATCTTTCTAGATCTGGTAGTATTTCTACTGACACCTGAATGAGCTTAATTAGTATTTTCACAGCCGGTCTCCGGGATCTCTAGCCTTAAGTGCCATGGTTTCTTTGTTCACTAAGAGACAACGCATGGATGTCAGCCTTTTTCATTTGTTTAAAAATTAACGTTAGACTTATAGCTTAGCCGCACGCCGATTAGCTATTTGTCATATAGCAGGGAAATTATATATTAATATTTCTAAAACTTGAGTATCTAATATAAAGGTATGTTCAAACACTCATTTGAATGACATAAAATATATAACATAAATTTTTTTCCAAACTTTTTGCAANTCCAAAATTTTTGCAGGCAGTAAGAACTGGCGAATCTTTACTGAAGAGCCAAAAAAATGGCACACCTTCCTAATATCGTGTAGCCCCTTCCGCGAGCAAGCAGAAGTGCCGCAAGATGAGGTGGCATAGACTCGACTAATGTCTGAAGGTATGCAGGAGGCAATTCACACCATTAATCCTGCAAGGCAGTCCACAAATCCAGTCTGCGACAATTTGAGAAAGGGTTGCACGTCTGTCACGTTTAATGATTCTCGTCAGTCGTCGTTTGTCCCGTTCTTGCACGATCATTATTTCGGCCGCAGCGATGTCAAAGATGTGATGTTTTACAGGATTCCCGATATTCACGGTACACTCGTGAAATGGTCGTACGCGAACATCCAAATGTTGTCGCTACCACTTGTCTTCGCCGGCGCTCGAAGCCTTCAAGTTAAGTGGCGATCAAAACTTTTCGTTCTCTTGTAACTCTATTCCTTCTGCACTATTGAGAGTGCATGGACTTGTCGATCGTACACGCAACACGCAATTAAAGTTCGCAGTTTATACTATGACTGCAGAGTTACACTTGTTGTCTTACCTCTTACAGTAACTGCGCCGGCAAGCTCAAAAAATGCGATTATTTACCATTTTGACAATTCTGTTTCTCGTCGACAACACATAATGTGATACAAACAAAACCGAGCAGACTTAGAGTTCAGTTATTATGTATTTATAGCAAGAATTCGTACTCCCGGGTTATATGCTTGCTGATAAACACGTAAAGGCACATACTAACTGTTGACACTTTTGATCCTTTGCCCGTATGCCATACGGGCAAAGATTTATTCATATGTNGTAAAGGCACATACTAACTGTTGACACTTTTGATCCTTTGCCCGTATGCCATACGGGCAAAGATTTATTCATATGTGTTCTCTTTTAAAAACCTCCTATACCCATCTACTTAATGTTATTACTAAAATTAGTTAGGCATGAGTAAACAATGATAACTATGTTTTCCAAATGTATCGTGTGACCGAAAGGAAAGCCTCCAGTATAAAATAATTGAATGTGCTTGATGAACTGATACGCACTATCTACCAGAATTGCCAATACTATTGATGCACTTGAAACCGACCACGCCCTTTAACACAGCTGACCATTAGTAGACATATGTTGGCACAACTGGTCAGTGCTGTTTTGACACGTGAAGTGAAGTGACAGCGGGAAAAAAACTGCAGCAGCCTATAAAATGTTGTTCTCTCTTACTGGCGCATATTTATTTTCCACGTCAATAGCTCATTGACAGTTACTTCCAACATTTCTGAAGCACTACTTTAGTTCGAGATCCAGGATTTTCCTCCGCCTCATGAAAACAAAGCCTCACCAATTATAGAAATTTACACCAAAGGGACGACGCACCGCATTCGTGCGCACTCAGAGTAATAATATTTAGCTTAAGAACTATTTCTTACTAGGCATTACCAACACACGTATTTGTCTCTTACTTTTATTCATATCAAAAGTAAATGAAATATTATAATTTATAGATCCTACTAATATTATAAATATGAAAGTCTGTATGTGTGTGATTGTTTGTTACCACTCAGCTCCATAACAGCTGAACAAATTTTGATGAAATTTGGTATGTCAGTACTTCATGTCCTGGAATAGGACAAAGGGTACTTTTTATTCCGGAATATTGTACGGTTCCTGTGGAATAACAACAAAACGTAATTCTACAACGGCTGGGAACGTGACCAAAAAAAAATTTTCCTCTGGTGTCAGAGTTTATCAGGCCGCCCACCTCTGAAATGGCTTAACGATTGCTATCAATCGATAACAA
>NQII01009290.1:34721-48797 GCA_002778355.1 Clitarchus hookeri | reverse complement strand
CCCCCCCCCTTCGTTCAAGACAAGTCCAGATTTTGTCCCTTCCCATGGTGACGTCACCAGGGCCCTGGCGAGGGGGGGGGGAGCCGCTTCACCTGCCGCTTATCGCCTGCAGGACTGACATCACTTCTACCTGCTATACTGTGTCTCACTCGTAGACTGCAGTGGGTAGCTAATAAAACAATTGCATATTTACACACTAATATACAATTTTATAATTTTTCTTACATAATTTTTGTACGTACGAGCTTATTCTACCAACACAGCATAACTTCTCGGCTGTTGATAATCGCTAGCCATCTAGAAACAGCGCTCGCCATGCACTCTTTACTGCAATCTGAGAGCGAGACGCACTATAGAAGATTCAACGACTTGTGAGCTATTACACGAATACTCCGATGCGAATCGAGGCACGAAGAACCTACTGGACCAGGTCACTCTGTGTTAAGGAGGAAGTATCCATGCCACTATTGGATTTTCGTATTTTCCTCCATAACTTAATTTTCGGACTCAATATTTCAAAACTAAGTTAGTCAAGGCATGGGGAACACCTTAACAGTTATTTAGAAATCCAAATAATTTTTCTTTCATGATTAGTTTCGGATCTGTAACCGTAATCAAATAATAGTGTCGATCCCACACGGGAAATTACATGTATAATTAAAACCGTACAAATTTCACAAAATTCGATAAGTAGTCCTATGTGATCTCCAGCTTAAATTTTTTTATGTCAGGTCGATAATTTTAATTACGGACATTTGTAAGAAAAATTGAAGATGAAATGGATACTGCCCCCTTAGTACATTGCGTGGCCGTTAAATTCTAAAGCGTGCAAAATGAGCTAGTCGTTAAATCCGAGTGCGTGCAATATGGACGAGTCGTTAAATCCGAGTGCGTGCAATATGCGTGAGTCGGGAGACGAGACGACAGGCGAACATGCAGCGACCAGTGAGTGCAGTTTGGGTGCCGTGGCGTGAGTGTGTCTAGAGAACAGAAACTGGGCCTGGCCCGTTGAACTGTGAGGAAATGTAACTTGTTTCACGGACGACGCACATATAAACTACGTTAATATACAGAATTTGACATTTTTATCGCACGTTTGTAATAAGTGACAGGAGATTAAATATAATATAGATTAGTACAAGGGCAGTGATCAGGACTTTAACTGTAGCTGAGCTAACTAGTAAAAATATACTGTAGAATTATCTACATTGAGTACTGTGTTGGACGCCTGTACAAGGAACTACATGTTATGCTGAAGAAGCTTTTACACGATGCAAGATACGTACACAATCCGTGCAAGGAGGTACTCTCATGCTAAATCTCATGCGACAAAATCTTGCGCAAGGCAGATCTCTTATGAAAGCACGAAATAGTGCATATTTCCAAGAGAGTTTTGCAGGAAACGAGTGAGTCTATAGGTAGTCTCTGCTAGTCACGTGACTACTGGCGTTTCAATCATTGAGGTAGGAGAAGAGCAGAGGATATACATGCATAGCTATGCGAAGAAGAACCAGGCGAAAAAATATTCATTGCGAAGAACGCTTGAAAATTTTGTTTTGGAAATGGATTGGAGTTAATATAGTGCTGTGAGATTATTGAAAGAGTACAAGAAATGTCTTGTTTTTGTATAATAGTCACTACTATGAAAGAGTGTGTGCTCGTAAGATTTTATAATTAAAATGATGGGTAGTTGAGTTATTCCGAGGCCATCAACTTTGATCTGTGGACTCGTTTCTCATGCGGTTTTTCCTGATATTCTCGCATGAGATTTCCCGTGCGAGGCCTAGCACGATATCCATTTAGCGTGGTGTAAAAGCAGCTTAAGCGGTCGGAGGCGAAGAGGCCGCGGACCGTGTCTTGCACTCACGTCGTGTAGGAGCGTGTCCACGTACGTTTCGTTCCACAGCAGCGGCCAGGCGGAGAACTGGCCGCGGAGTGCTTGCAGCTTGCGGACGGCCGTCGCTCGCGTCTCTTCGTCCAGCCAAGCCAGCTTCCTCATGCGCGACAGTAGCGTCGCCTTGACGCGCTCGAACATGCCTGACACCTGCAACACACACACACACACACGAGGTGGAGTGGGGTGGAGAGATCTTGACAGCGAGGTCTTGACATCCCCGAGAGAACCCACCGACCAGCGGCATCGTCCGGCACGATTCCCACGTGCGAAAATCCGGGAGCGGCCCCACCGGGAATCGAACCGGGTTTTGCCTAGGCGCGAGGCAAGTAGTCTAACCAATACACCATCACGGCCCCATTTACAAAGTTTTTTTTTTTATGAATGCAGGTATTTTGGGGGATCCAAGGGCTTTCGGAATGAGCAAAGTTCCTCATAAGTGGAACAGATTCAAAGCGAAATGAATGATAATGCAAAGTAATCATCCTCTATAATAGTTATACTAAATGTAGTGTTTGTTTGCTTCTCTTGTTGATATAGCCTGTGTAATAACGTTTTGAGTGACGTAATTACACGTCAAGACGAGTGTTTTGATGCAATGAACACAGTGTCTGAAATGCATCCTTGTGCTACAAATAAATAAAACACAAGATGGATATGCTGTAAGCAATAATTATCGTGTAAAAAAACACGTAGCACAATCACTCAAAGCGAGTTGACATCGAAACCACAAGTGCAGTATTACAGCAATCGTTCGAAGCGATGGCCGCTGGCCTGGTTGCGCAGCAGCATGCAGTACCGCTGTACTCGAGGCAGCACGTGCGGCTGTGGTGATGATTGTCGTCGTCGTCGACTGCGACTTTCCCAGATGGTTCTTCCAGCGGCGCATTACTTATCCAGACTTCCCCGCCTTTGTGTTAGCGACAGACGAGGCACTATTTACCCGCGAGGGCATCTTCAACAGTAACGGTGTCTCTTGCCTTTTATTTTATTTGTAGCATAAGGATGCATTTCCGACACCATGTTAAATACATCGAAACGCTCCTCTACCTTGCACCCCCCAAAATATCTGCACTCATTAAATAAACACCCTGTATACACCTTAGCTGTCATATGGGTCTAGCTGTAAGCAGTTCTGTATATTTTAATTAAAAGAAATGGAATCCTAAATATTTTTCAGAACAGAAGTGTAAACCGATATGTAGTTGCCAATTTATAAATTCGGTTATTGAAACATAAGTGTGGTCGTTGAACAAAGTGTCAAAGTCTGCAAAACGTTGCTGTAAGTAGCCCTCTATTCACGATATTTATTCTTCCGTAAAACAGTGTTTTAAACTAAAGCAACAGTGTACTATTTTTTTCTGAACAGATTGTTGTGTTAAAACCCTATATAGTCACTGATTCTAATTNAACTAAAGCAACAGTGTACTATTTTTTTCTGAACAGATTGTTGTGTTAAAACCCTATATAGTCACTGATTCTAATTCTGAGGAAACAAAACACGCGCGAAGATTGCTTACGCTATTTTCCATCACAGTCGCAATGCTTCCTTATGGCAGGACCGTAATCTTGAGGCATTTAAGATTCTTTTCTAGGGTGGCCCCTTGAGACCCTGACACAACTCTGCAGATGCGTCTGTCCAAACCGCTTGACCGTGCTGTCAGTCCCCTCCGATCTCCGACCACGACNCTGACACAACTCTGCAGATGCGTCTGTCCAAACCGCTTGACCGTGCTGTCAGTCCCCTCCGATCTCCGACCACGACGAGCCTCGTGCGCTACGATTGAGGTTACCTGATGGACACGAACGCAGTTGGCAAAAAATATAGCTCACCATTTTTATTTACGTTTCCGTTTTGACATTCGCTGTTTGTTTTGACATTTCTTTGCCTCATATTACTATGCTCGTCAATTATATTATACGAGTGGCCTCAGACACATTATATCACGCAGCTAACTGCCCATCTCTTCATTTCGAAACAATCAAACGAATCTATTAGCTATTTAACAGGTTATACACGCACCGTACGTTTTCGCGCACTTTTATCCCTTCGGCGTACAAACAAAGTATCTGATTGGTGTTGGCGTTTACGACGTCAGATGCTTATGATGCAGTCCGTCCTGTCTGACCTCGAAAGATGAAGTTTGGCCAGCTACGGTCTGCACCATAAGCATCTGACGTATGCAACTTGAGCATCCGACGTTACATGTCACGTGAAGCAAACAAATGTAGACCGATTTTCATCTTTACGTATGTCCTCAACATTAACTCCGCCATGCCAGTACGACTATCAAAGTCACATAGAAAACATTTTTTACATTAGAATTTTCAAAATAAATGCTCTTTTACATGAATAAAATACTTTGACTAACTAAAATGCGTGTTATTAAAAATCACCGACAAACTTTGGAGGTGATTCCTCACAAAAAATTAGGTTTTAGTTCGTATGTATATTTTGCTCCTAAGATTTTTCCTTTTGGGTGTGCACGCCTTTAAAAGTGAAAAAAAAACCACGTTTATTACAAATAAAACATACAGTATCTGTGCTTAATCTCAGAGTTTCAGTATAATGTGTTATCAAACAAATATGTGCAGTCCATGTGCCGATATCAACCCCGTCCGTGAGAAATTAATGGTTGGCACTCCCATTTGTGCATGAAAAAAATGCGATTCTCCAGTGCTACCTCTGCATCACATCATGTACGTAAGTGTTGCCTATGTCGCAGGCATAACACGTTCAATTTTTAGAACATTAGACATCTATTACTTGAAAACCGTGGGGTGTATTATAATGACACAACGCAAAGTTTTTGTTTTGCTAATTACGTCAGCAAATGAATCCTGACATATTCTGGAGGGTAACATTTTGTTTGATAATTTATTGTACCAAAACTCTGATATTTATCTCAGACACAATACGTTTTATTTGCAATAAACATAGGTATTACCTCCATTTTTAAGGTCGTGTACACACTTGAGGAAAGGCTTCAGGCTGTATGGCGTAATAATTTTTTTCCCTCAGAAATGTTTGTTAGAAATCACCTCTCTGAGTTTTTCGGTGAATTTTAGTACACGTTATATATTAAAATTGTATTAAAACTAAGTTGGAGAAAGTGTATATATTTCTAAACACTTACCTATGTGAACAGTGTTCTAACCTCTAATTCTATCCACGTGCTTTTTTATTTAACTGCTGGCATAAAAGCACTTTAATGTTGGAACACGGAGAGTGGGTACTGCACAGCTCATGTAAGCACTAAACTCCATTTCCTCTCTATAGAAACACCGGCACACCCTATATTAAGATTAAAATAGCTTGCGCATAGTTATCAAGGGGACAGTAAATTAAAGCAAGCTGCAGATAATTGTAGAGAGCGTGTTGTGATCGTGGTGGGGGTCAAAGAGGTTATGCTGGAAAACGTGCAAACCTCAAATTTTTTGTAGTTGGTGATGATAAGGGATATGTATTGTCGGCAGTGTCGTCAATACCTGATGCAAAATTATTGCGCGTCTGTGTCCTTGGATTTATCCTGGCTCGTCTTTGAGCGGGGCTCGCAGCAAGTTACTTAATTTTTCGCAAGCCGCGGCGTACATCATGTATATCCTGGATAACAATGGAAATACTAGTAACAACATATAGGCTGTTCACGGTTACTTCCAACCTTTCTATGATAATGTTCTACTTCCAGGATATTCCTCCGCTTCATGTGAACCAAGCTTAACCATGTATAGAAATTTACACCAAAGAGACAGCGCACGGATGAGTGCGCAGTCATTGTAATATTTTGCATAAGAACTATTTCTTACCAGGAATTACCAACACGCCTATTTTCTCCCTGTTTTATTCATATTAATTTTAATTCAAATATTATAACTTCTAGATAGAATATAAGTAAAAGTAAATGTGAACTAAAAACAAGGTACTTTTATATTAATACATGTGTAAAACACTTTTAAAACTTGACACACTTAGGAAACATAATCACGTCATACCTAGGATGGTTTTTTCAAAGGTTTGATTCAAAAAGTGTGAAGAAACCTTAATAGACTATGCTATGATATTTTACCCAAACAACACTGTATGATGGCGTTTATTCAGTTACTTCACATGATGCAGTTGGCATCTTAACGTGGTACCACGTTTATGACGCAAATAAATAAAACGGAAAACGGAAAGTACATTACAAATAATTTGAAAATCTAAGATAAATGAATTTGTTGACGGTAAAAACACGTTGCACGTTTGGAAAATGTCCTAATATATTATTGCTTATTTTTCTACAAATTAAGATAAAAAGTCAATGAAAATATTAGCTACGCTGCAATTCTAGAAGAGACACTGAACCATGTAATTTGCACTCTTACTTGAGATATGAGCCAATCATCTGGTTTTAAATAATTTCGAAATACAAAAATGTTGACGACTCTCCGACTATAGGTCACAGCAACAGCTGTTCTAGATCTCTTGGTCGATTTGCAAAGTAAACTACATCGGATGTGGTGTTGCAACAAATATCGATAGCAGAGAAGCAAATGAAACTCTAAAACGCCAAAAGCACGCGAGCCGATTAAGGGCTATTTATAACCCCACCGTGACGTAAGCAGAGAGACAAAAGACCTCGACACAGAGGTCAGTTTTAAATAACTCCTCTGTAACTAACGTGCGCATAACTAAGCATGCGTGCATTACAACCAAGGTCTGGAGACTTAGATCGCTATCTGCACGAAGGGAGAAGCTAGTGTGAAGGATGATAGATGTCCTTTCAGACACATCCGCTTGAATTACGCGAAAGGGGATGGAAATGCACGCGTAATTATTGCTCATCTGAAAAGCATTAGTTTTCTTTTATCGCAGGGAACGTCTTGAGTTACAAAGATTTGTAAGACGTTTTCATGAATTCAACCAACTTAATGTCCAAAATATTTTTTAGTGAAGCTTTTATTTGACAATATATGATATACTAGCGAACAGGCCCGGCTTCGCCCGGTAACAATTTAGTTTTTACAGCGATACTTTGAAAGACAAAAATGGTTACTGTGGGTCATCCTTAAAAGATAAACATATGCTATTGCGGACTTTTCTGTAGACCCTTTTGAGAGCTACAATTCTCTAGCACATTAATTTGATGTATCTCTTATGGTTTGGTCAGCGCAAGTCATGTAAGAGCCCTAAAAGCGGGTTTTTACGACTTGATTAAAAAACGGTTCGACATTTATCTACTATCCTTACATTAAATATAAATGTATTATACAACAGAACCTCCCTCAATATTTCTCTAAATTATGTTGAAAACCACATCAAAATTCATTAAGTAGTTTAGAAGTACTAAGCGAATACACATACAGACGCGGATAAGTGACTTTGTTTTATACTATTTAAAGATAAGAAGAGATATGTCAAATCACACACACTTACGTAGGTTCAGTGCGTAAAGAGTACATACACTTTATAAATTTCGAGTTGAGCGAAATGTACAAAATTATTCAGTACTATTTAATACACAAAAAACAATCTTCCCCTTGGCAGGGTTGAGTGGCTGCAACGCTAGCAGTAAATATTCAGTGATCAGAGTTCGATCCGTGGGCAGGATTTAAATAGCCAGCATCAATCTGCCAAGAGTGCTTTTTATACTAAGTCGAACGAAATTGAAAGAGTCGGAGTTGCCCAATTAATTATTCTCACGTAAATATATGGCTCTTTTTCCTGTTCAGTACTTTTCCAAACCAGCCCTTGAAAAAATTCCCTGTTCCTTATTGCTTACGTTTTAACGGACATAACTGCTAACACGCTTCCCGTTAAGATGGCAAAGATGTTGAAAAAGTATTTCCACGTCTTAACGTGAAGTATAATATTTAAATTGGTCAACACAAGTTTTTATTTTAATTAAATTAGATTTTTAAAGCTCAATAGTGTAATAACTGATGTATTAGTAACGTATTCACATAGCTTCAATTTTCATAATTTCACTCGTCACTTGACCGATGCACGAGTAAAGTGGTTGGCTCAGAGGCAATATTAATTTTACGTATGGCGGAAAAAGTATAACACAAGCAGGACTTTAATCCCCAGTAAACTTTGAACAGCCTTTACACTTCTGTTCATTTCCTACAACACTGTATGCGGTCCCCTTTATTTTCTTCTTTTTTTTTTAGATATCGTTGGCAAGCTTATAGCCTCATTATTTATATACCGGGAAACTAATTTAATTTATCTAATGGCAGATGTTATGTACCACTTTGATATTCAGAATAATTTCCGCTCGTCTTGCGTGCTGGCTTATCTGACGCTTAATCTTGCTGTGCAGTGAGCAGTATTCTCATTTTTTTTAGCTCACTGAGGAACGTAGACAGACTCAAGTTTATCACTTAAAGGTAATATCCATCACGTTATGACTTATTGACGGTTTCAGGATACTACCCATCTCGCGCGAACTTCTTTCTGATGCAAAGTCGGGCCTCAGATTAGCTTAAAACCGAAATTAATTACCTAAGCAGGCCTACCGTAAAACGAGATTCTTTCACGTGTGTCTTCATACCTATTCGCTTTCGAGTCTCCCCTTGACTACTACGTTGGTTAAGTCAAAAATGACTAAACAATTAAGACTGAAAAAAAAAACATACGTTATTGTTTATAAACACCAGTGTTCCAATTGCCGCACGTAGCTGCTAGTGTTCTCGCCTTACTCCAAGGCGAACTGGATTCGATTCCCGGCGGGGTCGCTCCCGGATTTTCGCACATGGGAATCGTGCAGGCGATGCCGCTAGTCAGCGGGTTTTCTCGGGTATCTCCCATTACTCCGCCCTTGCATTCCGGGGCTACTCTACACTCAACTCGCTTCATCCTCAGGCGACTCTCAAGACCAGATGTTAAGAGCCGCTCAAATATCTCCACTCCGCTACAATTTCTGCATGTGTGCTGCGTAATTCGACTTTGGAAGTTTGTTTTTTTAGTGTTTCCATATCGTTCGGAAAGGAATCGACAGGTTAATTTTTACGGCACACAAGCAGCTTACCTCACTTACAAAGATGATATTTTTAACACTCAATTACCTGGATCTCAGGTGATGTCAAATAAAAATAAGGAGCTGCTATGAATATTGACGTAATATTACAATGCAACTCACTACTGACTGAATCACGTTTTTGGAACGAGGAGAAAAAATACGGGAAATATTCGCTTCCGATATTTTATGCTCCTAACATCTGGCAGTGAGTGAGCGGTTAGAGTACTCGTCTCCCACCAAGGCGAACAGGGTTCAATCCCCGGCCGGGCCACTCCCGGATTTTTGCAAGTGGGAATCGTGCCGGACGATGCCACTGGCCGGCAGGTTTTCTAGGGATCTCCCGTTCCCTCCACCCCTGCATTTCGGCGCTGCTCCATTCTCACCTCATTTCACCCTCATCGGCTTTCAAGGCCTCATTGTTAAGAGACGCCAAAATCTCTCAAATCGATAAACATTCGGTTTCAATGTATCCGCCTTAGGGAACCTAGGTTTGAGACAGGATCGGTTACCGAACTCCAGCCCATGCACCCAGGGCCCAACGGTGACATAGACCAGACAAACTTTTTTTCAAATCTACACTATTGTTTGTTACAGGTTGGGCGGGGGGGGGGAGCTTTGGGGATTAGGCATCGCTTTTAAGAACTTTTACGCAGCTTGGTAAAAACAGCTGGTGAAGCCAAGATACCATTTTATCTCCACTACTACATGTTGCTACGTATTTTTCTTGTACGCAGACACTAACCACTAGTTGAGGAAATAATGCAGCATGAATAAACAAGTTCTACGAAATTACGTATACCTCTTTTTTTTTGTGATTTGGGTTGATTTTTTAATACAGTGCTCTATTATTGGGGGTTGAAATCTAAAACAATAACTAACAAAAAAAAAGTGTACACCAAAATAAATAGAATGAAAATGAAGAAAACAATCACATCTTACCAGCAATTTGAACTCTTCCAGCACTTAGAATTGCACCGTGCGTAACCATCTCGGTGAATGAAGAGATTTGCCAGTGCTATGTATTTAATAATGGATTATATAATTTAAATTAGAACTTACATGTACAAATCCCAACCTTGTATACTACATCGGGCACTGTCTATGTTCGGCATAGCTAGCGAAAAAGAGAATACTCTACAGACATTGGGAAGGGCGATTTATTAAAACTTTTTTCCTTATTTTAAGAGAGTAATACAATATAAAGTGTCCCTGTCAGCCACTGAAGGTAATACTAAAGTCTATTTTCTTAAATGCACCTAAATATATGCGAGTCAACAGAAAAGTATTTGAAGAATACCATCTTAGATTATGTTTAGCAAAAAAATAATTTAAATTTTACGATGTGAAATGTTTGCAAGATGATTGCAAAGTTTACATTAAATGTTTTCTTTTTTGCAATGCATAAATTGATGTAAACATTCCTACATTGTTTTATCTGGGACAGGCCAGTCTGAGATGCAGCTGTACAGTTTCTTGATCTCACGAGCAGACAATCTCACCTTTCTTTCGTCCTCGACAGTGATTGATGGGCGATGTGAACTGCAGTACAAATTCCAGTGGGAAAACGACTTACGGTAGAGCGTGGAAGAGACATGGAAAGAAAATGAAATAGCGACACACTTTTCACGCTACGTTAACATTATAAGAACAAAAAAGGCACACGAAACATTTTAGTTCAATGTAATTAAATTTCCAGTTAAGTTAATCCAAATTACGAAAAAGCAATTTTGGGGCATCTAAAGAACAAATCTGCGTGGGCTGGAAATAAGCTGTGTTATCAAAGCGTGTTCCGTGCCACCCTGCTATGAACGTGAAGAATGTAAGGGCTACATCGCATTTGAACATCAAATAGCTGCTCATCAATCGTGAGCCATGCCGGAACTTAATTCGAACCACACCATTAGGTCTTTTCCCCAGTATTGAGTTTGATAAATAGACGCGGTGTTGTATTGGCCAGACTACTCGTCTCCCACTAAGGCGAACTACGTTCCATTCCTGGAGAGGTCACTACTGGATTTTCGCACGCGGCGATCGTACCGGACGATGCCGCTGGTCGGCGGGTTTTCTCGGGTATCTCCCGTTTCCCCACCGCCCTTGATGCTCCATACTTACCTCTCTCAAGACCTCGATGTTAAGAGCAGTCCAAATCTTTCCTCTACACACTCGGACGTACACTTAAAGCCCAAGCACAATACGTGGTTGGTGGAGTGGAGTGGAGTGGAGAGATTTATGTTGCTCGTAAGAACGAGGTCTTGAGAGCCGACGAGGGTGATGTGAGGTGAGTATGGAGCAGCGCCGGAATGCTAAGGCGGGGGAAACGGGAGATCTCCGAGTACACCCGCCGGCCAGCGGGCATCGTATGGCACGATTCCCACGTGCGAAAATCCGAATCCGGTTCGCCCTTGTACGAGGCGAGTACTCTTAGCGAAAACAGTTGCACAGCTGGCAAGCGCGCTCTGCCGCCCCCACTTACCTGAGAGTGCAGGTGCCTGAGGTACGCGGGGTCGAAGTTCCGCACGTAGAGCGCGCTGACGGCGCGCGGGAAAACGGCACAGGAGACTCGGGTGCAGAACGCAGGGCGGTCGACGGCGACAGAGGCGTTGGCCAAGTCTTGCAGGGCGTCGCGCGCGTACACCACCAGCAGCGCGTTGTGCACCACTCTGTATAACAACAACAACCACCATGCACACCCTGGCCAGTGCTGGGTCAATCGAGACTTTCTTTTTTGCTTCACACTTTTTGAATCACATTTTTTTTTAAATCACCCCATGTTTCGTTATTTCCTAGATTCCCCATGTATCACAAGCATTAACACAAAAGTATCTCATTTTTATTTAAATTTAACTTTTACTTTTGTTTCACCCATAAATTACAATATTTAATTTATAATTAATTTAAACAGAAATAGAGAGAAACTACGCATGTTGGTAATGCCTTGTGAGAAATAGTCCTCGTGCAAAATATTATTACACCGAGTGCACACGAATGCGATGCGTTGTCCCTTCTCTTCGGTGTAATTTTCTAGACTATGTTACGCTTTGTTTGCGCGAGGTNAACTACGCATGTTGGTAATGCCTTGTGAGAAATAGTCCTCGTGCAAAATATTATTACACCGAGTGCACACGAATGCGGTGCGTTGTCCCTAGGTTACGCTTTGTTTGCGCGAGGCNGCGTTGTCCCTTCTCTTCGGTGTAATTTTCTAGACTATGTTACGCTTTGTTTGCGCGAGGTGGAGAAATAGCCTAAAAATAGAACTTCAGCGAGGCTTCAGAAAGTTAAAAGTAACCACGAATGGACTATTACATGCGAATATCCCTTTTTAGCGTTCCAGACTCCCCAAACGGCTTGTCACCAGAAATCGTTCTCTATTAACTCTGGCTCTCGCTCTTATAATGATTTTGTGGTAACGGTTTTAAAAGATGATTATGCATTTTTCAGAATACATATAAATTAACGTAATGTATAGGTATTTAAATATACTACAAATTCGCTTTTATTTTATAACTCAATGCAAATGCATTGCATATGTCCATAAAAAGCCAACTTTGTATTTATATGTGAACATTTAATAATTCACGTAGAGATAAATAAAATATTGGGATAAAATATTTTAAAATATTTTTTTATCTCAGCTCTCTGGATATATGATGGCTAAGGGATTATCAACGACGTCAAAAGCGCTTATCTGATTGCGAGATGTAGTTTTAGTTAGTNCAGAATACATATAAATTAACGTAATGTATAGGTATTTAAATATACTACAAATTCGCTTTTATTTTATAACTCAATGAAAATGCATTGCATATGTCCATAAAAAGCCAACTTTGTATTTATATGTGAACATTTAATAATTCACGTAGAGATAAATAAAATATTGGGATAAAATATTTTAAAATATTTTTTTATCTCAGCTCTCTAGGATATATGATGGCTAAGGGATTATCAACGACGTCAAAAGCGCTTATCTGATTGCGAGATGTAGTTTTAGTTAGTNAGGATATATGATGGCTAAGGGATTATCAACGACGTCAAAAGCGCTTATCTGATTGCGAGATGTAGTTTTAGTTAGTTTAGACTAAAAAAACTTTGGTTGCAGTAATTTGTCTTATGTATTTATTGCATGATAAAATAGTTAAAGGGTATCGTTTAAGCGGCGCCCCTACGGTTTTGTGCTCCATGGGACCACATGTTCCGCACGGGCCTTAATCCGCCCCTTTCTCTGAGGTAGGGATTCCAGACCTTTAAAGACTGTTCACGATCAAGTGGGCACTTTTAAAATCATTCTTAGAATAAAATCACCGGCCCTGCCTGCATATTTTTTAACGGGCGCACTGAGTGACATGCGCACAGTGAAGTTGGTAACGATAGACGGAAAGAAGTTCCATATCTTAACGTCAAATAAAAAGTGCCAGGAAACGATTTGTGTTAATTAAAAATTATTTCTTTCATTTTCTGTATTTGGTTTAATGCATCGAAGTGTAAAAATGAGCAGATTAGTAAAATATTTCATTTTCTAATAATTTCATAGTTAAACTTGACCGACGCATGAATAAAGTGATGAGGCACATGGAAATGTTAATTTTATATAAGGCGGAAGAATACACAACGCGTGCATACAAGTAGATCTTAAACAGGGCTTTGAAAAATGCTTATTTTACCGTGAAAAGTCCATACACGCTTGCCGCACCCTTGTGAAGGATATTATAGTCGTGAGTAAATTTTTTTATATGCTTTTCACCGTTAAGGCACCTCCTGAGCAAACATTTTTTTTTAACGCGTGAAGGTCAGGTCCGGCCGTGAGGAAGCATCGCGACGGGGATGGAAATTAGCATAAACAAGCTATGCGCGTATTGTGTTCCCTCAGCTGAACTTCAGGCGGTGACTATAGGGTTTTAATACAGCAATTTGTTCAGGAAAGTAACAGCATTTCACTATAGTTAAATAAAAAAAAACGTTTTACAGATGAATAAAGATATGAAACAGAGGGCTACTTAACAGCGATTTTCTCTGACTGACACTTTTCAACGATCACATTTGCGTTTCAATAATCAAATTTATGAATTGGCGACAAAATGTTAACATTAATTTCTGTCCTGAAAGAGATTTACATTGAAATACTCTATTGTTTTTTTTTAATGAGACCCACATGACAACTATGGCTGGCCTCTTAATTGTGAA